>OZ002742.1:73925425-74234244 GCA_963924295.1 Dioctria rufipes | reverse complement strand
TTTATAAGCATAGCATTCCAGAATTGAACACGTTAAACTTGGAAATTTCATGGGATCTCGAAATTAATATAAGATTTTTTAGTTATTCGTTGCATATTCGAGACTTGTGTCCCGCTACGAGAATGATTCTGGAAGCTACGCATTGAATTCAGAGCTGATACCGTTTGCTTTATTTAAACCTATCATTACCATATTGTACCTACACAGTGAACTCCGGAGTTGCATGAGCTACCATGAGACACAAGCACACAGCTACGATGAAGAATCCCGGAATAACGATATACTCTACCTAAGCACGACAGCTACTATTCGCGTACACTGAACTTTCAAGTTTACATTGAACCATGGAATTGATATAAGCTATTTCAATTACCCATCACATTTCAGTGCATGTACATATATAGCTACCTGAAAAAATGCCGGAAATCACGCTTTGAACCGGTATAATTTGTCCCACTTAAGTATAACATTGCAGATTAGTATACCTGGAATTCTAAGCTCGCGAGCTTGATATGAGGTATCATAATTAGCCGTTGCACTTTAATATTCATACCGGTTGAGCTCTGCAACTTCCCACAATTCCAAAGTTGGTAGCGGGTTTTCTGGAAATGACCAACTTTAACGTATAACTTAAACATCCTGTATAACCAAGTTCCACTTTTTACGACGACTACAGCAGGCGTTCAAGAGAGATCTCGCACGGAGAGCCCTAATCCTAATATAGGCTACGTCGAATGGATCCACGGAGTTCGATTGCCTGGGAGTTGAAATCCAGTGGAACCCAGTATCAGTCGACACAATCGCACCCGATCCACTCCTACGATTAGGGATGGCCGATACCGATACGATATATCGATATTTATCCCCTTACGATACAGGTACTTCGTATTGATATTTTTATACTTTAAATATCGTTGTATCGATATTTCATTAGCTGTATAAATTTTTTTCTATTAAGCGCGGGAAAGCTTTGGCGATGGGATGTATTTTGAGAGCGACTTTCTTGCATGAAAATGTAGACGTTTTTCCTCTCGTGATTGTGCGAAATTGGTGCATCTTGGAAAATAACTCCCTGTGAGGAAAATATTCACAACAGAGCACTAATGTCCCTGAAAGAAAAACGGAAGAAATATATGCGAAATTTGGTAACTGGGGTGTATGTTACCCAAGTGCGATACTGATAGTACTCGGCTAGACCGCTTTTTCCGCTCGTAATTGTTCGAAATTGGTGCGTCGTGGAAAATGACTTCCAATGAGAAAAATGTTCACAACAGAGCATTAATGCCCCCGAAAGAAAGAAGTGAAAAAAATATGTGCGAAATGAAGTAAGTGGGGTGTATGTTGCGCAAGTGCATGAAAGTAGATTTTCCTGCGACAAAAACGTCCCGAGATTGTTTTCTGAATCAGGAAAAGAGTACACCATTCGATATTGCTCGCTAAGACCTTTTATTTGTTATGCAACTACATAGTATGCATTGCATAGTACTATATTTATACATATATTAACAAATATCGTATAGACGATACTAAGGATATCGACATTTTAAGAGCCAATATATTGGTGTACCGATATTCTGAAAAGAAAAAAATGGAAATATGGGTGTATCGATATTTTACCAACTATTGGCCATCCCTATCTACGATTCACCAATCCACCATTAAACGCAGAGCTCGACTTCAACGGTCACTTTGCAAAATAATTAACCAAACTCTAGGCACTGAGTATTAGGTCCCGCTGTGGAATTATCAATTTCTCGTTTATTTTGACCGCTACCGTGATTTCCACTGTCTCAAACATCTGAAGGTAAACAGACTTCTAAGGTGACAACTGGCTACAACAGCTGATCGTTTCATTTCCCCGGAGCAGTAGAAATGGTCGTTCCTACTCGCGTATACAGAAACTCGTAGCGCAGACTCGAACTTAGTACTCCGTATCAATTTTTTTTTTTTTTTAGTGCTCTCGGCCTGAACTCACCTCTTATTTGTGGTGGAAACTAAGAAACGTTCGAGTCCGCGAGTGACGTACAGGTGGATCCTTCGAGAAAAGCCCAAAGTTCACAGAACAAGGGTGTTACCGCTCGGCTGGGGCAATTTTACCGCACGACACATCAGCAATTGTGTCACGACTGAAAAATTGTGTTACAATATTAACAAATTCGAGGCCGACGTGGTTGTCATGCTAGATCTATGCCAATATTCTAAATCTAAATCTATTGTGAAAAAACATGAAAAGAAACAATATTTATCATTGTTTTGAAAAGAGGCAAGTAAAATTGGAGAAGAGAGTTAGGTAATGACTTTCTGAAAATCAATTATTTCATTTTCACTAATAGGAAAAGTACTTGCAAGAATTAGATTTAAAAAGAAAAAAGAAGTGGGTAGAATTATCTACACGAATGGAAAGTTCCAGGAAGATTCTATATAAAGATACAATGTTGTATTATTGTTGTAAATTTGTGAAAATTGTTCAGTAGGGAAACTAAAAGCGCGAAAATTTTACGCGATAGATATTGAAATGTGAAAAACAGAAGGACTAATTCGGAGAAGCGGCGCACTCTCGTAAGCATGAACTCATATGATTCTTGGGCGAGTATGAATTCGCAAACCCAAGATAGTTACAGCAAACTAATTATAGATAGATAGATAATTTATTACCAATATATGCTATTCGTTTACACTTTATGTACATAATGATTCAGTAGGAAATTGTCAAGTCCAAGTTGAGCAGCTTGAAGTATATGTCGATGAAGATTCCTTCAGTAGCTTCTTCGCGTTCGAAGACTCTTTGACTTTCACCGAACTCCATGAAAGGTCCGCCTCTGTAACATCCGCAATTTCTAGCATAAGGTCCCAAAAACGAAAGCCTACAGATGGTTTTGTGAAAGAAGTTAGGAAATATTTATATTCATGTTCTATTGAAAGTTCCCAAAGAAGTTGTCTCCCCCGATTCCAGCGCACAAAGAAGTAAGATCATTCTTAAACAGCGTTAGTAGAAAAATAAAAATAAACATTTATATTTAAATGGCACATTAGGTGGTGCCACTGTTCCATATATTTTATACATAATATTTTTGTTGGAACTTATTAAAAATTTTTTTTTTTAATTGGTGATTGGGGATCGGTCGTACTACCCAAGAGGTGTCCCCAAAAGCTCGTTACCTCTTTTTTCATGGAAGGTTCCCCAGGAGGCCTATAAACCATGCAATATAATATTAATAAAATTAATTTAAATTTATTAATTTTTTTGTTTATATACGTAAAAATTAATAAATCTATTGCGGCCACCGTTAGCCAAAGGATTTCAAACATAGTTATGATTATTGGAAAACTATTGTTTCCACCTGGCACCGCGCAGAGGTGGTGGTCGGACTTTGCCAGCCCCCTACTTCGAAGTGAACTAGGGGCCAAAATAACACAACATTCCGAGTAAATAGATTATCACGTGTAGCTACTAATTTTCCCTGCTTGTCACTGTCTTGAACAGCAACATGAAGAGAGGTTCGAGTTGTAGCTCTTGAAAACGCGACATATAATATTCCGTGAGAAAACACTGGTTCCGTAAGCAATATACCTATCTTTCTAAGACTCTGTCCTTGAGCCTTATTGATAGTCTTAGTCTTACCGGAAATTGTCGTCTGGTTAATATAAAGGGTAGCTTATTATCCGTTGGAATTAGTTGTATGCGTGGTATAAAGACGCGTTCGCCTTTATTTGCTCCGATAGGAATTTCTGCATCGATAACATTAGCCAACATACGTCTGATAATAAGCCTAGCTCCATTGCATAAACCTCCGATAATATTTAAATTATCGAGTAACATAATGACTGCACCCACTTTTAGGTGTACGTGAATTAACATCTTCCATTTGATACATATCACTGACCTGATTATTCTCACTTGCCTGCCACTAAAATAAGTGCAAACATCACCTGAAAGTTTTGTGAGAATTTCTTCACTTAAAGCAAGTACGGTATCATTTTTTGAACTTAAAATGCCCGTATTGATTAAATCATCTTCGGAAATATCGTTTATGTTTTCACCATAAACGTCCAGAATTAAATTATCAGATGCAACATTAACACTTTTAATTTCGATAATATTTGCACCTAATCCGTAGGTATTGGACAATCTTCCATCACCTAATTTGAGTAACCAATTGGAAAACTCGACTTCCCATGGATTGGCCCTCATATTAATTGCTAAAACATACCTTCGGAAATGCACCCATAATTGTGATTGCTTAACGCAAGTCTATATTGTGGTTGATGGACTACCAAAAGGTACAACTGGAAGTATATTTATTTCCAAAAGGTTGGTTAACTCCTGTTATATCACGTAGAGCGCGATCAACAGCTTGCAAACCAAATTGATTAGTCATTGTGCATTCATCCCACACAATAATTTTTGCGGTTCGAATGTACCTTCCTTCAAGTGAATTTGGTGCTATATGACAAACAGAGGTCTCATCCAAATCGAAGGGCAACTTAAATCTGGAATGCGCTGTGGAACCACCTTTAAGTAGAGTGGCAGCAATTCCAGACCAAGCCACCGCAATTGCGACACCTCCATTGGACCGTACTTTGTTAAGAATGGCATTCAAAACAAAACTTTTACCTGCCCCAGCAAAAGTATCTAAGTGGAAACATCTTCCATTTGATGTTATACCATTTAACTCGGACATAATTTTTTTTTTGTAAGGATTAAATCTATTATACGCTCGCTGATATTCATTATCCTCTTGAATAGGATTATAAATATCATTATCATGAATTCCAAAGACAGCGTGGTCAACTAATGGCTAACCCATTTGTTCCAAAGTCTTTCCATGAATATTCAATAATCGAGCAATATCTGTTAAAGCTTGATCATATCCTTGGGCATCATTATTCAAACGTCTAATGTAATCTTCGGATAAATCATGGCGAAATCGTAGCCAAAGCTCTAACGGCAAATCTGGAGAGCAAAACATACAAATAAATGCAAAAAGTTGTCTCAACTTATGTGGCATTTGAAATGTAATTGCTTCCTCCATGGCATTATACCATTCACGATCGTCTTGCAATAAACCTCTTGCAAAGCATGCCTCTTTAAAAGTAGTGTGTAAGACGCCATTATACGTCTTAACATCATCAAAACTTTTAGGGCGGCGAACGTGATGTAGTACTATCCGCAAATGGTACGCTTCAATATCCCGTACACTTACGGAAAACATACGACAAACTTTGATAAATCTCCTTTGTCGCTTCTTCCAATAATTCCTGTGTCGGCTCTTGATCCAAACATAATGTTCAGGAATTTGAATATACAATAATTGGCGAGCAGCTACATCAACTTCATTTAACTTAAAAAATGCAGTTAAAGTAGTATCTGTATTAGCAGCTCTTTCCAAAGCTTCATCCTCTTGGTTTGGATGAAATAAAATACTTTACCTGTCTGGCAAATGAACTGACAGACGTTCGACATCATGCGAACGATATGATAAATGCTTCTTCCATATACGCCATACAGCTTCTAGAGCTGAAACGTATCGGGACATTTCATAGGCTCTTATTTCATCATACTGTAAAGTATGTGTTTATTATCACCTATGAAAGTAAGCGTAACCATATCAGATCCTTTATAAATGTATTTATAAAGGTACTTAACTGCCGTAAATTCATTACATATTTCTACATTAATATGAGCGTTATACTTAAGCAGTAAATACCAATTATAAGGAACTACAAATTGGTAATCAACAATAACATCCCCTTTAATAATATATCGACCATTATCCGGTCGTTTGTATATAGGGTAACCGTTATCATTTGGATGTGTTCTTTCAGAAAACTTTTTCGGAAACTGTTTACAACATTTTCCATTTTCCATACATGGAGAATGTGGATTTAACCGTCCACATGGTCCATGAATCATATGGGACGAAACAGCATCATAGAGTTTTCTATTGACGTTTTTATTAGGTATTTCAGCCGAAACAACCCTGTCAATATCATCTGCACTTCTTATTTTATTATCAGTATGTAATATCAATACGAGATGCAGATGTGGTAATCCCCTTTTTTGAAACTCTACTTGCCCCATATGAGCAACAACGCGACCCAAAATATTATTTCTCAAAATATCATTTAGAAACGCTTTCATTTTTATTTCAAAAATGCGTGCTACTAAATCTGGTCGATCTGTATACTTTTGGCCGGGAAATAAATTATCTTTTATTTCGGGCCATTTAGGGTTGCAGGTAAACGTAATGAGCAAATCAGGTTTACCAAACCTAACTACTATTGCCATTGAATCCTGGAATAGTTGGTTCAAATACCGCGGACTTCCAATGAACGTACTTGGCAATATAACTGGAATACCAGGTTGTACTCCAGCTTGATTCGCCCTGTTTTGAACGTAAGTAAAACGTCCAAGATACGAATCACGTCTCAAGTCTGATTGAAGTGTTCGCAAATATCGGAGACGCCAACATATGCGTCTACAACATACTCTTGGAACAACTTTCTAGACCGTAGTATCATATTACGATCGTTTTCTCTTAAAGAAAAACGATACAAATAATGCTGGAGAAAAGTATATTCGAGATCAGCTGACCATCCAGTTCCACCACTTGGATAAAGGAGGGCATAGCTTAATGCATCACAATATCTATTTTCTCTTGGTAAATCCCGTAAGCCACCACCAACGGGATATATGCAAAAAGATTGCGGCGGTGGTACACCAGATGCGCTCCTAAATATCATTGCAACATCTGTTGCAACTGGAGCATTCAACCGGCCTTGATGGATCTGAGCGGAAGGATTCGGACGGGTAAAAAACATTCAAATATTTTCAACCGCATCTGGTCCATCACGCGCTATTGCATCTTCCACAACTTGTCTCATTAACATATAAGACTGTGCAAAAGGATTAGCAGTTCGAAGCTCATGATCTAACTCTATTAATAAGTCTAGATCGAGATCATAATTAACGTTGACATTTGCCCTTTGTCTTAATGCTTCCTCAGCATCATACACATAGCATTGTGCATATCTGGGAGCAACATTTGCAAAAGGGCGCATACTACTGGCTATACGATGGTGAATTTTTCCATGTACAGCAAAAAACGTAGTATCAGGCCTGCCTGGTACACGACGCGTTTCAGCTACTTTTGATGCAAAAGATAAAGCTGAGTTATACTTTCGTATATTCTTGAGGAAGTGTTCAGATTTAGGGTGTCTGCCCAAAAATAGTTCCAAAAACAGTGATGGGTGTGCACCCAACGGAGTTGGGCAAACCCTACCATCTTTGCAACAATGAACGTATCTTCCCCGAGTATTTTTTTCCACAGCAAAGTATAAAGCGTTGCAGTGTCTGCAAATGGAAGTTATTTTTATGTGAAAAATCTTTTGAATAACTCATATATTTCGGTTGTATTGAGGTATTATGTTTTACAAACTTTTGAAAACTCAATTTTTGAGTAAATTGTATTCCCAAATGTAAAAGGTGAAAATTTATGTGTAATTTTCCTCGACATTGTTCGCGGGAAAGTGTTCTGTTATAATTAATATGTTTTGTGACTCTTTTTCCATAGTTGGTGTAAATTTCAAGTGAGAGACATTGAAATTTAACTAATTATGACTGTTGCGACACAGAAGACCACGAACTGGACATTACCTAAAAATAAAAATAACAACAAAGAACAGTGCTTAGTTATGTATGTGATTGATAAATCACTTATCTGATTATGAACTCATTATTGTATCCATTAGATCAAGTAAGCCAGTTGATGTATGTAATTACCTGTAATTGAAAACAGATATGTTAACATAACCTATAAGCATCATTCTCCCCACACCGACCTGATATTTTTAATATTACAAGTTAGAGATAATAATAATAATATCGAAAATTTTGGTTAACATGCAAAGCAATCTGATGCAGAATAGTTAAAATCTAGACTTACCTACATGAAATATCTTGATATCGAGCCAGATCCCACTGAATATCGATAACAAAATACACATTTGTCTGTCAAGTTGACATGTCACATGATTAGAAGAGTACTTGACCAGATATCTTTTCTTCTGGCAAGTAGATGGCAGGAGGAGAGATTAGAGGTAGTTTTCAATCAAACTGTTTTGCATTATTAAATTGAAGGGGAAAAATTATGGATAAAACAAAGATTTTTCGGATTCAGACAAGGGATGAAGGGATGTGAGAAGAGAATTAAAACAACTGGTCGGTGTGATAGCGTACTGGAGAATTTTTGTAAGGAAGAAAATTGAAATAAATTGTAGAATTAGAAACTTCTGTGTGTATTATTAAACTGAATACCTGGAATACAACCGAAACCTAACATATATAATTTGAAATCTTTTCAATGACATAATTTCCATTTACCATAGTGTTTTTGTTGTTTTTGCATGTATGTATTTATGTTTACAATTTGCACGGAGAAGTTGAATAACTTGTAGTTTGTTCATATAAATTTGTTAGCGTTTCTTATTCTAAATAATTCATTGTTTATTCATTTAATTAATTCATGTTTTCTTTTTATTTCAGATAATTTTATATGTGCACGTAGGTACCAATTGTTCGTGGGAGGAATTTAAGCCAACCGATTTCCCTGGCTTGTACTTAAGTTAAGTACTTTAAATTAATTTGATTTTTTCTAATTTCTTTTATTTACAGCTTCATTCATCGCTGAACAACTGTCTATATTATATTTGCTTAGCTTATATATACAATTAGAAATTAGCTTACGATTACTTAAATTGCAATGACTATTTCTTAATAGTTCTATATCGAAGCCCTAATGCTTCATCGCGGTCAGTGATTGATACTTCCTCACTGCTTGTTACTTGCGCGCCACTTTAGTGGGTTGCATTAATTGACTTCGTTTGTTTACTATGATACATTCCGCGTATTTCGTAAGGGTGACCTACTCATGTAGTGTACAGCGTAATTTGCTATGTCTCATATTTCTTTATGTACGCCAAGTATTTTTTGTACATCGGGAGTATTTTAGTGTTATGATTATTTATTTAACTTTGGTTTTTAGCTAACATTCAGTTTACATTTGTGTGGGATATCTCATTTTAATTTTTTCGAGCTTTTCCACCTAATTTCTATTATTTTCCAAGTCTGTCAGATTGGTATATTCTAAATTCAATAAATGTTCGGATTATGTGGTTTTGACGTTTCCGTTCTATATTGGTCAGATTAGTTCATTTTAAAATTCAATAAGTGGCAAAGTTATTTACTGGATTTAATTTGTCTGCATTTGTGAAACCATTTTCATTTGTGGTTTAGGTAAAAAAATGTTAGATTATTTATTGAATTTAGTTTTTCTTTATTTGTGAACAAAACTATCTCTACTCTAGAGGTTAGCAATACTCGTTCTTCCATTTAGGACGTGTCAACATATTTGTGCTTCCACATCTTCGTGCGGCTACGTGTGGTTTGCCCTTTATTTGCGTGGCTTATTTGGAACCAACTAGGTGTCGCGCGGAAATATAGACATTGCTTTGGAATGGTCTGAGGTGGGAAGTATGATAAGTTCGACGTATTAAAACTGTCACGTCCGGTTTATTGTTTTGTTTTGTGGTATTGTACCGCGTCGTGTTTAATTTGATTTTTGTGTAAAGTTCTTTTAACTCCAACTTCTCTCATGCGTTGTGGCAAGAAGTAGTTTGTAACTCTAATCATTCGAGAAAATTTCTTGGCGTTAGATTTCAGTGAATTTCTATCGAACAGATCCAACATCCAGGAATTGACGACATTAACTAGCTTTGCAGCTTGGGACAGAAGGCATATTGTCTTTAACAGAGAGACCACAAGGTTTCTCCAGACGTACAGCCGGTCGTTATGGTCCCTCTGATGAACATAAATTAATACCACAGAAGCATACAAGAAAAAAGATGCTAAATTGTACAGGGCACATCCAAAGCGAATCTTACACGCTGGTGTAGAGTTCGTGGTATTTTGCTGTTTTCTTTGGAAGATGCAGATCAATTTTCTGCGCCATTGGGGCGAGGTAAGCAATCCTGTAACAATGTTAAAATAAGGCTAATATATACAAACGAAATGCATTTTGTTTAAACGAAATAAGCTACAGTCAAATAAATTTTGTATTTTACCGAAATATGCTGAAGTGTTTCGGATACTCAAAGGTTCTTCCCTCGAAATGTGGCAGATTTATATCGAAAAAGTCAGGTTCAAATAAATATGTATATTTTTCCTAAATAATCTCTTCTATCAATGCAGCAATAACGCCCCAGTGTGGACTTTCCTACACTACCGTTTCCAAAAGCTTCTTTTAATTGGGAATCTCCAAAAATTGTAGCGTCATTTATCCTGCCATTCCAACCAATATCCACGTAACGAAATCTATGTTCGCTATCAACTAGGGCGAAAAGGATTACGCTGAAAAGCCCCTTATAATTGCAGTGGTCACTTCCGGAATGTGGCGGGCATTTAATGCGGTACCTAAGAGTATCCCTTAGGTATTTTTAAAAGATAATAACACATTATATTTGCCTTTATGTAATTTTACAAGATGATTTTGGTACTCTGTACGAATTCTCCAAACTGGTAAAAGAATTTCGAGTTGCCAAATATCTCAAAACGATTTACAACTTAAATTTTCCAGGAAGCGCTTCTCTGAATATTCTATTGTTGTAAATATGAGTCTAATAAGGCTAACAACTCATCAAATTTAGCTGGAGACATACGCAGATAGTTTCGAAAGGTATACGGATCTTTCAGTCTCACTGTCTTAAAAAAATTGTACTTAGGCCTAAATGCCCTCGCTTTTGGATCCACTTTCATACCTATACCCTCCGTTTATAACTTTTTTTTCCACTAACTCTCAACTTCCACTTATAATATTTCCCCCACTATGGCAAGACCAGAGAGCACAACCGCACTATCAGCCATTTTTGACAGTACTAACTTTTGCTTTTGCAAACGTATAATGTAAACAACCTCACTACGCTGGTACACCAGGGCCATGTTCAACTTTTTGCTATATCCAAAATGGCTGTAGCTCAGGCCCTTATTTGTGTGAGTATATGTCAAACTTGCATCATTTCATAAATTGTATCATTGCATGAATTATGTCGAGTAATAAAAGTAAATTAGTTGCAATAGCAACTATAATAAAAGAATGGATTGACTTAAGAAATCGAACGGCTCAATTAATCATACTTTCCATAGAAAGTAAAACCGCATCTCTGTTACCTGCGGAATATAAATTGGCTAATTTTTTCTAGGCAAGCATTTCTTCGGAATATCAAGATTATATTTGTTCGTATAAAATTTACTCGCAAAGAAATATTCCTGGGTATTCTGATTCGGAGTTTAAACAGCATTTTCGTATGCAACGCGAGGCATATGAAAACTTTTTAATGATAGTTAGTTTAAAGCTATTAGAGAGTATCCAAAAACCTACGAATATTGAAAAAGACCTTCTGTCGACTATATGGATGCTAACAACACATTTAAGTAAATTGTTGCATTATTAAGTTCATATATTCTGTTATCTTATACCTATATTTTAGATCAATAGTAGAGAGATTCGATCTCACAAAGCCATCGTTATCGTATGCTTTTTTTAGAACTGTGGATATTTTGAATGTGATATCGAGGGATGTCATAAATTGGCCAACACTTACAGAAAGGGAAGAAATACAAAATGTTTTTGAGAATAAATGCCACCTCGAAAAAATTGTCGGAACTGTCGACGGGACATATGTAAAAAGAGATGCTCCAAAGGAATGGCCTAAACAATATGTAAATAGAAAAGGTTATCATTGGATAACACTACAGGCAGTTTGCGACCACATATTAAAATTCACAGATTATTTCGTGGGATATCCAACCTCAGTTCACGACAGCACGATCCATTCCACTTGTTAATTCTCGGGTGTTTTGCAAGTGGAAAAGTAAGTGGAAAAATTGTATTGTCTGCTTTTGTTGCGCTTTGTGAAGGTATCTAGGTACCTAGGAATTTCAAATTTAGTTATATATTCACTGCGTGTCCTGGCTATATTGTAAAAAACAAATTATGGAAATCCATGCAATACTAACAGAGGAACAAGGATTTTGTCTCTCAAAGTACCCGCTAAAAATTATAAATCATGCGAAAATGATCAATTTGGTCGTCGTCCAGTACAGAAGAGATGCTGTAAAATTTTTAAATATACACGGTAAAGCTTGTGTGTAGGATGAAATCGCATCTACATTGTGTCCCCTAATTAAATATATAAATAATTTTTGAATCCGATAAACCGTTTTGGAAATAACTGTAAAAGAAATGTAGCAGTCCTTTTTAAGGTGAAAAATTGGCCGGTTTTGGTACAAAAATTGACACATTTCCTCTCATCATTGCGAAGAACTGGTAAGTCCTGGAAATTTACTTCCCATGACAAAAATGTTCACAACGGAGTACTAATGGATGTGAAACAAAGAACGGAAGAAATATATGCAAAATATGGAAACTTGGGTGTATATGACCGTAGTGTAAAAAAATAGTTTTTCGGCGGTCAAAAGTCAGCTATCACGTTAAAACAATCAAAGACAAACTACACCACTCGATTACCCTTTCCTCCCTCTTTAATTTGGTACCAAACATGACGTAGTTTGAGCAACCCCCTATGAGGGGTGGTACGACCCCCAACCTCCAAAACACCCTGCCCCAAAAATTGTTCACGTATATTTTTGTACTCTAAACCCTTAATCTATCAAAAAAATTCCAATACTCTACAGCCCTCCCACATAGAGTTAGGCGCCCGTGAATGTTGCGATAGCAAAATTTACCGCCGAGGCCGCTCAAATCTTCAAATTACCGTTAATCGAAATAAAATATAGCCTATAATACCCATGCATGCCTAATTACCAAAGTGAGTTCTTACTTTTTTTTTATTGGGCTTAGAGATCCTGAGCTTACCCCTGCGAAATATTGCAGCTCCTGATACTGTCTTAATTTTTTTTTTAATTTCCCTTAATCAGCTCCCATTTCTACCCCGCACTCTCCCCGCCACTTTTCCTAAACCTATCTTGTTCGCGCTGAGCTCCCATTTTTTTTTATACCACATATGTACATTCTCCTTCTACTCTCCATTCTCTCGTTATCCCGGAAAAACTCGAGAAAACCTACCCTCCTACATCCCTCAAAAACTACCCAAACAAAAAAGAAATTTAAATTTATTTCGACAGTGGAAGGTAATAGACAGATGTACCTCACATATGAAAAAAAGTCCAACCCTCTACAACAAAAATTGATCCTTAATCGTCCCAGGCGATTTGCACTTTTTCACATTTCTTACGTTTTCCCTAATTCTCCAACCATGTTAGTGAATTGGGAATGGAGAATTAGGGAATTAAAAATTCTAAGAAAACGCAATTCTCATCTCCCAAATTCCCAAATTCTCCGTGCTACAGAATCCGGCCCCAGGTAAGGCTAGTACTCTTCTGTTACCAGATATTTCCTGTGGTTGCACAGCAGAGAAATTATGATAAATTTCATCCATATCTTCGAAATATTAAAAATCGAACTGTGATGCATCACTGAAGCCTGGACCTTTATTGTCTAATTTTTAATATATTTCGCTTTAAGCTTATTGAATTTCCACTTACACTACTCAGCGGAAACTGCAAATTCATTTGACATCAACTCTTATGCGACACTGCTCCACGCTTCTTCTCGTTTTATTACGTCGCTCGTCAAATCTTTCCGAAATTTTGCGTATGTCTCCAATAAGGGTAATATGTTCCTGCAGGTCCACGACAATTTGGAACAGTTACCTATACTACGAAGAGCAACTTCTGCTGTAAACGTATTTTCTACTGCAATTGGGCAAATTAGTGTTATATACCAGCTTATATAATTACACTCTCACCGCTAGTATCCACTTCTCGACTATTAATATCTGTTGAAGTTGGAACTGGAGCGGATATCAATAGATCATTTCCTCGTTGTTCACTTTCCTCTATAAAAGGATACCCTAGAAAATAAATGAAACCTATATTAATAAATAATTTAATTAATTTAATTAATTAATTAATATCTTGATATCCGATATATCGTACGATACTTTTAATTGTTATCGATACAATACTAATATCGTACGAGAAATATCGATATATCGGATTTCAAACATGTAACTGAAAATTTGACATTTCTGTACGTATATTGAAAAAATCCTACACCGAGACTTAAATTTGTTTAAAAACTGTTCTATATGTCTTAAACGACATATTATGATACTCTGAACATACATATGTTATTAACAAAAATTTCTTCTATTAAGCGGGGGAAAGCTTACGCGATTGGATGTACTTTGAGCGACTTTCTTGGATGGTGGACTTTTTGGTGCTCGTGATTGTGCGAAATCGATGCGTCTTGGAAAATGACTTTTTATGAGAAAAATGTTCACAAGAGGGCGCTTATGTCCCTGAACGAAAGAGCGGAAAAAATATATGCGAAATGTAGTAACTGGGAAGATTACACCACTCGATAGTACTCCCGGCGAGACCACTTTTCCGCTCGTGATTGTGCGAAATTGGTGCATCGTGGAAAATGACATTCTATGAGAAAAATGTTTATAACAGAGCACTAATGTCCCCGAAAGAAAGAACGGAAAAAATATATTCGAAATGTAGTAGCTGGGGTGTATGTGACCAAAGTGCATGAGAATGGTTTTTCTGGCGCCAAAAACGTCCCGAGAAAGTATTCTAAATCAGGAAAAGAGTACATCTCTCGATAGTACTCGGCCAGAGCTTTAATTTGATTTGTAATAACCTAGCATGCATTGCAATATACTTCACTTTGTTCCAATTTTTGAGATGCCAAGTTTTGAATTGCAGCCCTGGCAACATGCCAATGCTAGTGCAAGCAAATAGTTCAATTTTAGATATTGTAAGTTTTCTGATCGGAGGGCTGAGCAGTTCTTTACCTGAGATTTGGGGTGGTAATATAATAATTTAGTTCGCATTAGGTGCTGTGAATTTGTGATAGAGTTATTTTTTATATCAAAAACTGTTACTTGTTTGAATACTTACACAGATAACCATAGCATATAAAGCCTAGTACGCTGTTCAAGCGAAAGTTTCGCTTGCATTCTGGGCATATAATTCTACACGGAAAAAAATTTTGGAGAAAATGTTAAATCACAAATTAAATAACATTAAACTGACTGAAGTAATACACGTGAAATCACAAAATAAATATATGTGCCAAAGCGCCAAGCATCAAAGGGTATATCTGTCAAC
Source organism: Dioctria rufipes (assembly GCA_963924295.1). NCBI lineage: Eukaryota > Metazoa > Arthropoda > Insecta > Diptera > Asilidae > Dioctria > Dioctria rufipes. Next base: position 74,218,988 of record OZ002742.1, on the reverse strand, counting down.
TTTTCCGTCCAAACTAAATGTCTGGATATATAAATCGCTACGGAAAAATGTCTCCACTTTATATTAGTGCCATCTGCATTCCGTGATCTAAATATTGATTTTTTCTTTCAAACAGCATGCTACTTTACGAAATCTCAAACCGAAATTTTCATGGCATCGCCCACATTTTTTTTACATACATAGATCTTGTATAGGAAATAAAATTTTCGATTGAACAGCGTACCACGCTTAAGAAAGGAAAAGGAATACAGTGAAAATTATTGTGATAGAACTGAAGCGTGTGTGTTGCCGCTTTAAGATGTCCCAATAAATTTAGCCGAAAATCTAGTGGATTTTAAGAAAATCTTAGTCGAAATTTAACTGATTTTTTAAGTAAATCTAGCCTGATCTCATAAAAATAGTTACCAGCGCTGATCGGCTGACTGAAATACGTATTGGTTTTGGTTTCCGTTTCGAAAATCAGCAGAAATTGAAATATTGAATTCAGGCTTTGGCTTAAATAAAAATCGGCTCGAAAATATCGATAACCGATATATATCGGAAAGGAAATATCGAAATATTTGGATAAAATTATCGATATATCGGTTAATTGATAATATCGTGAACATTCCTACCACAAATTGGCGTGGCTTACATTGGATCAGGCTATACATTTATGATAACCATTGATTCAGTATCTTTGTGGTGCGAACAAAACGCGTGGCGCTCATTGTATTTAGGGCTAGAGCCAATCTGCGGCGACAGCTAGCGCTGGGCTGGGCGTTTGTTAGTTTTCTTGTGAGTATAGTAATAGTGGATTGCGTATAATAGTCACTCGCTCGTAGCTCTTCGTCTTTTAAACGAGTACAAAAATTTTTTTAGAATTTTCTTGAGTTTTTATATAGTGTCGAAAAGTCATTTATCATATCTATCACAGGATGGTAAGTAATTTTTGATCACATATTTAATTTAGTGTTTGCTTGTTTAGAAAAGGGCATGTAATGCTTAGCAACCCGGTTATTATCATGCTTTTCTATTTTTGTTGCACCAATAACTCGTATAGATGAAAAAGTACACAATTTCCAGTTGTAAAAATGTTATTGTTTCTAAGAAATCGGTAGCCGATCAAAAAATTAGTTTTTTATCCTTTCTGATTTTCCGACATAAAATCGATGGCAGAACGCTTGGTGGGGAGCTGGCAATGGGGCAAGCAAACTGACTTGACAAATTTTGTTTTGGCGTTGCTGCAAAGCAGAGCCCTAGTTTCGTTGATTTTTCATAGCAACTCTGATTCAAGCCTGAGTTGTTCAAAATTTTTACGATCTTAAGGAACGGCTTAATTTTTTCTTAGAAATATACTAGCAAATTATTCTTAAGAATTTTAATGAATAAACTGCAGACACACAGCCATTTCTTTAATTAAATTGTACTGTCAAACTGGTTTTGATTTACTTACGACATTAAAGAAGCGAAATGGCTGGAATCAACGCGATAAACTTTATTTTTATTAATTTTAATTCTTATTTATTTTTATTTTATTTGATTTATCGATTGAGAAATGAAAAAAACATTTTATTAAAAAATATTTTGATATAATTACTTTGTGCTTTGCATTTCTTCTTATTATTTTTCAAATCAGCAGATGCACACGGAGCTCCATACTTAAATTATATGCTAAATCAAGCACATTTTTCATCATTATAGCAATAATGAAGGAAGAAAACACTTCATTAGTGTACTTCATTTTCATCTGCTCTTCGAGTCATAATGACGTATACTATGTGACACACGGCATTTTAATGAATAGTTAGTAGGTACTAATGATTCATTACATCGTGATGTGTGCCTAGGGTATAACTATTCACCGACAACGGTCCAAACGAATTCGTATATTGATTCTGGTGGTACACTCTTTCGGACAGGGCCATGAATATTCAGCTTTCTTAGAAAGATTATTAGAAAGATTAGAAAATGTTTCTTTAAATTTTACATGCACTATTTGTTGCCTACCATGTTTCCAAAGATATATATTGATTTAGCCTGGTCTGGGTTGCTAAAGATATTTATGACTGTTGGCAAATAAACATTTTATTCTTAGAAATTTACTTGAATTTTTTTCTTTCGAATTTTCATTCACTATTAGTGGCTGAAAACGATCAGTTGGATTGATGCCGCTAAAATTGATCTCTACAATTTTTCTTCAGAATTTTTACGACAAGACTATAAAAATAAAAGCCATTGGCTTTCTTTTGTGGTAGTTGCCGTTGCTTTGCTTGTATTTTCGTATTAATTCAAGGATTGTTGCTTAATTTAACTTGACGTTTACTTTTAATTTGCAGGCCAAGGATAAACTTGCTATATTAGTTAGCGATGGAAGTAGAAATAGTAGTGAAAGTGGAAAGCGCAAGACTGATAAGACCATTGACGCAAAGTTACCAACACTTGGTTAGAAGTAGCTAAGCAACCTTTTTAGGAAGCTCGTAGTTGAAACAAGTTTTCCCCAATAATTTTAAAGAATTCTTATTGTGGAATTTAGTGGCTTCAAATTCATGCTATTCCGTAGTTTAGATTTCACCAAGTTTATCAATCTGAACAGTCTTTCATCTTCTGTATTCGAATGCTGTCTTTAGCAGTGAAATAGCTAACGCAGAAAGTTCGCTAAAATGATTTTTATCTGCAACACCTTTATATTTAACGTACCTCAATGCAAAACAGGCTAGTATTATTGAAGTTTTTCCACTTCATAAAATTAATTATTAATTTTGTCAATAATTGCTTTTTCGCTCCCCACAACTTCCGACAATTCTATTATTTCTTTACCTTTAGAACTTTTAAGACTTCTACTACATTTAATACATTTTTACAATATTTCACTATTTGTTGGTAGCTCTTCTATTAATTTCCATGTCAAATCCATGCATCGGGTGCATAGAATATTTTTTTTTTTCAGCCGTTATACTAGTTTTTGGAACAGTAGACTCAAAAATCGTTGAAATCAGGATTTTACCATAAAGCGACTTAATTACACACATAAGGAAAGTGAAAATACAATACTTTATACATGAATTAAATAAAGTTGATTTGTTGGGTCCTTGTACATTGTGTGTAAAATATAACAAATCTCTTTCTCACGACTCAATTGAAAATGTAACGATAATTCATCCCACTGCTCTAGTATGTAGGTATGCGATATATGGCAGGTTCAACTGATAGCCAACGAGTATCACATACTTTTGAAATCTTAAGTGGCTCTTTTCCACTTTTATGCTCCTTGATTTATTTCAACTTAACCCTCCACTGCAAGAATTATACCCCGACGATAAAAAAAAACCAAAAATATTTTGAAAGTGCTTTTTTTCTTATTATTATATAAAATCAGTGACAAAAAAACATTGCAGGTCCTTCTGTTTACAAAAACACAACGGAACTATATATGGCTTTATATGCATTCACAATGAAACATTAAATAAGATTTGTTGCCATATATGGCTTCGTATGCATTTTTGTACATATATGTTTCCATATATATACATATACTAATTTGAAATACATTCAATAAGGTTAAGTGCTATAAAATTCTGCAAAACAATTTCTTTTGTCACTATAGCACAGGTGCGCTTCACACTTTTCACCACGGATTATATTGTTACAATTCATGTCGACCCTTGGTAGAAATAATTTGCTCATCCACCGCTAGGAATTCTTCTTTTGGTACCAATAATAATCGTTCTCTTTCTTTTTCTATAGGAGGTCTTATTTTGAACAACTTGTCGTATCCCGCGGTACCAAACGGTTTAAGGTCGCTATTATTATTAAAATACAGGAATCTTTTTATAGTTTCCCATTTGTTACAATTACTTGTTTCATTTATAAGAGTTTGGCCTTTAGTTTTCCTCCAGTAATGCTTAGGTAGTTTCACCAAAGACAAGTTAATTATCACGCCAATGAATTGTTCCATCTTATTTTTATGTTTGCGGGTTTGTTAATGTTATCTTGCACTGACTTTATATTTGATTATTCAACTATAAAATTTATCCAATCCTCAGAAAACAAAAATAAAAAGAAATCGGCAGGTCAATCCAACCTTTCCAAAAACTAGAGAAGATTAATATTTCCTTTGAACTTATTTTTTTTTCGTGTTATGGTGCTAGGTGATCTCATAACCAAATAATCTTCTTCCTCTGTTTATTTCTTTTTTGTTTTTATTTGGACGGAAGATTTCTGATTTCGATTTCTTCCTCAGTGTTTGTAGAGCTACTACCCGTTTCAGGAATTGTTACAGAACCAAGAACATCATCGCTAATGGAACCTTCTCCAGGAATAGGGTTGACATACCCGGAACTACCATAAAAGCGAGAAAGATGCATTTCTGAAATAAAAACATATAGTACATTGAATTCATACGACACCCTTTATGGAAGAATGCTTTGGGCGAGAAAGTGCCATTAAATCATACAAAGCCATATTTGGCTTTCGAAAAGGATTAATTCAAAATCATGCAAGCATAATATTTTTGGCAAAACAAACACTCTCAATATAAAGAACTAAAACTGTACTTACTAAAATATATTTTTAATTAGCTTGTAGTTACCTTTTCTCTACTTGAAATTGAATCAAAAATTTCGAAATTTCTGCAGCAGTATGAGCACTACGATATTCCACAAAGAACTAAAGTATGAGTCACAGATTATAAAATCAGAGGCATGGAAAAATACTTACGGTATTACCAGGTCAACAAATAATAAAATTGTTATAATAAATTGGAAACTTAGTAAAACCATATATAGCTTCCTATGCGGTACATGGTTAACTCAACCCTGCATTTGACCTTCGTGGAAAAATTTTTGCTGTATACCCAAAATATCCCGTACGATACCGATTTCACACATTTTTTTCTGCACACAGTAAGCATGGAATTTTTTCTTCAATACAGAAATCAAATCAAGCTTCGTGTAAATAAGTTGCTTCCTTTCCTAGATTTCGCTTGCTTTCTTCAATTCAATCTGTTAATCAAAAGGTGAATTAAATGACTTTTAATATTAGAGCGAAAGGGCTCAATCTCTTAAAGGTGCACCACGTTAGAGCTAAAGGCTCAATGTCTGGTGTTTGAATGTGAATATCTTCAATGAGAGCTGAAGAGCCCATTACCTTTGATATCAGCCATGTTGGAGCTAAAGAGCTCAATATCTGGCAATTAAATTATACACCGACAGTTGCAGGTAAAACTCTGAATTTTTATTTCATATCGCACTTAATTTATACTTTTGATAATTGCTTACATCGCTAAAACCTTAATACAAATTATTGTTTCTCATGAGAACTCTTCTATATTACAAAGAGTACATGAACAAGCATAGCATTGCTTAGATGCTTACTTTGCAATATTTTTCTTATTGAACAAATGCTAAGTAGATATGACACAGTTATCGATTGCGTCACTGAGCAATTACTTTTTTAAGTTCACTGAGTAATGCATTGTATGCATCATCACGGTGCAACGGTGACCAGTGGTGATCATATTGCATTTTTACAACTTTCTTTCACTTAGCGTAAATTCATGAATGGATCGTAGAATGGCGCATGGCTATTCCGATCATATTTCTTTTTTTGTTGTTGTTATTTACTTTTGCTTGTTATGTTTGTTTCGTTTATTTTTATTTTTTATTATTATTTGTTGTTCAGGTACGTGCATATGCCTTTGTTATTGTGGTATGTAGGTATGCTCTACATTCATTCTAGTTTGTTCTAGTGTATATTTAACAACAATGGTAACTTCGAAACCCGTCCATCTATAGCAGACAGATATTTGAATGTATTACCCGTATATATATTGTTAAAAACTTTTAAAAACTGTAAGCCCTGGCTAGAAATTTGGAAAAGTTCTTAAAAATGCCTGTAATAAAAAAACAGCTTTTAAAAAAATGTGACCAAATGCTTTAAAAATGGCTAAATTAGCAACACTGCATTGACGACTTTTTTTCGAAGAAGCCAAGATCAGTTAATTACACATCAAAGGAAATAGTCAGTAACATATCATGCATTCCTAAGCTTATTCCTTTGAATGTGACTTAAGGTTCAAGCTCTTAATCTGTCTTTTGCTTCACGCGCGGCAAAATCGGTTGCATCAACATCTATTTCTATTATCTCTACATGAGAAAGAATATCTAAACATGAGTCCTTAATGTTCACCCTGACATCGATACTGATGTAGATAATATTATCGATAGGTTTTCCAAATCAAACCGAAAATTGAATTTTGTGATATAACGTAAATATGGTTAAAAAAAAATTAAAAGCTACTTTTTCTGATTTTTCCTCTTCCCATCGAAGTTTTTAGTTGTGAAGCTCTGCCCGCCCGCCAGCTGCAGGTTTCCTCAATACATGCCTTATCTAAATCAAGTTCAAAGTACTAATTTCTACCGGCTACAAATCAAGTATAAATAATAATTACTACTTGTTTTGCAGTACAGGCTACAATTATTATATTTTACGCTCTGCTGTAAAATTTACATTTTATGAATTAATACTCTTTTGCTCTGGGGTACGGATATGTATATTAATCATGTTTAATTCGTTATATATCATGAGCACTCAATATTTGTTCCTCTAAAACTAAATACCAATGCAATGGAAATACAAAAATCTGTACCATTAAAACCATGACAATACAAATTCGTTGTAGGTATATTTATTGTATTCATCACCAAAAAAAAAACACTTAGTTCAGACATCTTAATCAACTTTCCCGAAAAAATCATTCTCTTTAAATGCAGCCTCATTCACCACTTCCACCCGGTGAAGTTCCCATAATCAGTGTGCTATCCAAGAGAAAAAAAAGCGTTGAGCTAAACAAAACGTGCACATCCCAACAATCTTCACGTCATTTATTCTAATGAGGGTCACTATAGACATAAAAATTTGCTAAAGGTGATAGGGTAGCGGGGGAATTCATTGCCCGCAAAACAAAGATGTAATTACTCGTCGACACAAAAACGAGGGGAGGTTATCACTTTATCACCATTTGTTTCATCCCTTACCCTCCAGCTATAAATTCGCACTTTCACCTAATGCCCTTTTCCATCTCGAGGTCTGTCTATGAGCTCACCTTAGAAATCTATGTAGTGAGAGCGAATAGAAGGTGTGCATTACATCATTCTTCCATCCGCCCCTCTTCTCTTCTAAAAGCACATTTATCGAATACTGGGAATCCAACTTAGCTAACCCTCAAACTTTACCGCCGCAATTCTTTCGTCACATTCTGCCTATAGCATACCGAGGACGTGGAGCCTCCAAGAATACCCAAGGCCTCATGGGCTTTCACTAGTAAATCAGGTATTTAAGGAGAACGAAGAAATCGTGTGCTAGCGCATAAAAGGAGGATTTGGGGGCAACGGGAAAATTACGGTAGTTAGTAGTAAAGCACGTTTAACAGCTAATAACCACAGGCCACCCTTACTGTTTTCTTTTTGTTTCTCGATTCCTACCAGTAAAGGATTCCGCTCCTGAATGGGGTTGAATTGTTATCACTGAAAGTTGGCGCTATAAGCGAATAAAGCAAGGAGGCCAACTCATTGTCGTCGGCAAGACGTGCAGATGTAAAAAGAAAACTAGTTGAATTGAAATGTGCAAACTTCCTGCGTATAGCAGGTTCTAGGATGGCCATTATCCAACGTTTGTCTGTGGCTATTAAGACTATCAAAGGATTGGTGAGAGTTTGAAAATAGTTCCGGAAAGAGTTTTCTGATGACCTCGCACATTATAAATTGCTTTTGCCGTTCTCATACGTGCTCTGTACTCGCTTGCTTCAGATTCAAAGAAATCATTGCAGGATTGAGGTTGGCGTTATCTTGACAGTGAATAGTTCTGTTCCTCTCTTTTGATTTCACAACGATTTTGTCTTTTATAATAAAGGATTTAAAAAAAATGTGTATGTAGCATTAGAGATTCCTTTTCGTATTGGAAAAAAAGCCCCGCATTTCGTGCATGAATAAACTTTAGTAATTTTGAAACTTCTGTTTTCTGAATTCGACGCTCATTATTATTATTCGTCAAAAAAATTAGTTCACAACTAATTATATCACATTATAGCTGTGAGTGTGTCATATTCTTTGATGAACAATACTCATACATATGTGTGTATGCTGAAGCCATTCTTTCTACTCTGCATGAATATTTGAGAAAGAAATTGATATTTGAGCGATTGGAGAGTACAAAGGAATTACATAAACTATGTGAAAAGACAACATAAATCTTAATAAGGTAAGTTAATACAATATGCCCACCCTAAGGGATTTTTTTCTAACAAGATAATGAAGATATAGGAAACGGCTATTATATATCATACTAAAGTGCAACAGGTTTAGAACCAAAAAAAACATGATGTCGCGGAAAATTATTTTGAAATATTTTTCATCTAATTTTGAAAAAAATGTGTAAATGGCCATATTGCCAGCACGGTATTGATAATATGGCCATAATATAAAAAGGTCTGAAATTATAAAAAAAAGTGATATCTTGCAAGTAAAACATTTATTTATTTTGAATATAAGTAGTACATTAGGTAAGAAGAAGAAAGTGAAGAGTTTACATGCTGACAATACAAGCATAACGTGCTAGCAATATGCCCATGGTCCTAACTCCGCATGGTGGGCATATTGCTGCACATGAAGTAAAAATTAAGTATGGCTTTGTTTCTATCTAATATTTTACTGCAAATCAATAATTAATTTTTTTCCACAATCTAAGCTTCAATAGCACTTTTTTTACTTACTTTTTTAATAAAATACTTACCTCGTAAATATTAGGACGACGCGTCTTAAAAAAAAAAAACACTTTTCATTGACACTACTCGCTTTGCGTCACATACTAATCCGATTTACAGTTAATATATAACAAGGGCATAATTGTAATCGATGCGTATGATAGTTTCCGTCATCTTTCGTGAAATAAGCAAACTTAGGCCAGTGGGTATATTGCTAACATGCGCATATTGTATTCACATACCACGTGTTTATACCCGCTAACTCCGAAACAGCCTAACCGATTTCAATGAAATTTTGTGAATATGTACGGTTGGCTCCAAGTTTAAAGATAGTACAGTTTTAAACACGATAGATGGCGCTGTTGTATACAACACAATATATTTTTTGATTAATTCTTATTAAAAATAATTTTATACTTTTGTATTTCCTGGAACACAACTTATTTTTCTTTTTATATTTAAAAAAATCTTATTATTTCGAACGCTATTAACGTAAGTACCTACTACTTACATAAAATAAACTGATGAGGTGTAGAACAGATCAATTAATTGTAAGAATAATAGCGAACGTAACGAATATATTAAGTAACCTACCGATTTCAAGGTAACGAGTATACATACTATGTATGCTTCCCATGTAACGAATCGTTGCAGGTACCGAAATGTAAGTAATTTTCCCATCAATACCCGCAATGACTTCAAAAAAAAAGGCACGGTCTTATACAGGGTGCTTCCCACTAGGAGGTCAATAGAGCAGAAGGTGATAGTACTCACTTAGACGAACCAAAAATTGAATATCAGGGGGGCGTTACAGGATGTTTAAAAAAAGCTAACTTTACACAAAACACCCTGTATATTTAAAATTACAGGGCGCATGGTCACAGTTCCAACAACTGCTCAACAAGCCCTATATCCCGCTACCATCAAGAATTATGGTTGTCTAAACTAAAAATTTCGGATTTCTTACCTATTTTTTAATTTAACCTCTAATATTTTTGCAAAAAGGTCATTAACATAATTTTTTTTTATAAAAACTGTAAACTGTAGACTCTTCTCGAACAAATTATCGTTGAGAATAGGTGTTTGAGAACAGGTTTGAAGCTTAAAGGGCTTCAGATAGAGCATTGGGTGTAATAGGTCACATTAAAGAGGAGAATCTACAGTCTACAGTTCTTATAAAAAAAAGCTATGTTAATGACAAAAATAATAGAGATTAAAATAACAAAAAGGTAAGAAAATCCGAAATTTTTAGTTTAGACAACCATAATTCTTGATGGGAGATGGGTTTAGGGCTGATTGAGTAGATACAGGATGTTTTGTGAAAAACTAGCTGTTTTCTTAATCACCCTGTAATTTCTAAACGGTATGCCCCCCCCCCCCTCCTATACAATTTTTGGTTCGTCTAGGTGAGTACTATGTATCACCTCCTGCTCTATTCTCCTCCTAGTGGGAAACACCCTGTATAATATCTTCATCTCACTTTCGAATATTTGATGATGAGAAAATCGAGAAAAGGATATGTGCTGACAATCTGACGGAAGAAAATCATTTAAAGCGTAAAAAAAGCCTCATTAGCTCAGAAAAACAGAGATGAAAAAGTTATCCAAAGACAAAAGAAAAAAAGAAGAAAAACAAAGTAAACAACTAGAAACAGCAATATGGAAAGTGAGAGAAAGAGGCGAAAAAAGCAAGAAAAACTAGCGGCGAAGGCCAGCAAAGATACCACGAAAAACTAATAAAGGGACAGACGAAGAAGTCAGAACAGAAATCAAAAAAATATTTCACAACTTACAGGAGCCAGTTGACGAAATATAGAATGTAGAAGCAAGTCCATTAAAGCTGGAAGGAAGTAACTAAAGGACATCGGGATTACATTAAAAAAAAATTATTGTGTGTAACAAAAATAATAATGTTGCATAATCTATATAAATAAAAATGAAATACTGCTCGTTGGTAAAGCATCACTTGAGAATCCTAGATGAAATCTATAGGGTACCTATGTATACTAAGTTTGTCATTCCGTTTGTAACACCTCGAAATAACGACCACGCATAATATTAAAAGTTATTTTGATTTTTGCATGTCCGTCCATCCGTCTGTGCATACGAGAACTCGAGAACACGTATACTTAGAGAGCTGAAATTTTGTACACGGACTTTAAAAAAAATGTAAAATTTAGTTCGAAAATGAGACAAATCGGGCAAATCCTTCGTGGGTTATATGCAAAAAGTTGAAATCGAGATTCGAAGTTTAGAGTCTTAGGTTAGACTACTGAGGAAAACTGACCATCATAAAATAGGGAAAGTAGACGAGTTTTTCGCTCTACTATGGGTGCAATCAGTTGCCCCAGTTACAAGAGGAAATATTCCCATTTTCTTCGGGCAACATATTTTTTTTTTTATTATTAAGCCAAGCTCAGGGGATATCCTATAATGCAAAGCACAGCATGGCAGGAAGGATATAGGGAAAGGAGTTAGGGAATGTGAGGAGAGTGGGTAGGTGTTCATGTATGTCAGTCTTAAGCTCTCGGAGAATGTATGCCGGAGGAAAGACAGAAGATGGTAAACTATTCCACATTCGCAGTTCGGGATAAAAAAAATCACGGAGTTATACTGTACAGCCGAAGGTAGTTTTAAGGGTAAAAGGATGTGCGCAGTTTGCAGTGCGAGTATTATGTGCAGGAATTACAAGGGATCAGACTAGATATTTCATCGCAACATTGACCATGCATGCAGCGATAAAGGAGAGAAAGGCATCCAACATTGCGGCGATGCTCCAATGAGTTGAAATTACAAGTTATTGCCAAATCTCCAATGACCTTGAGGCCTCTCTTTTGGACAATAGCCAATGAAGCTAAGGCTGTATGATCAGCCCCAGCCCATATGTGGAATTGTATTCCATTTTATGCCTAATGTAGGACTTGTAGAGATGTCTTGTAGAAATGTCAGATGGCTACGTACTAAGCTAGAAGAAGTTCGTTTGACAACGATTTCTATTAATTAAGCCACAACATGCTTTACTGACACATTTCTGCAAGCTAGTATATATAGTGGTGCAGTGACGGATTTACCAGCAGACTGCGTAGGTTTGAGCCTAGGGCGGCAGATTTCAGGGGCTGCAAATATGTGTTCAAGAGGATTCGCTTTTAGAGGAAAAAGTGAAAAGTTTGGTGATCAACCGAAAGGAAATTTTTTTATAATCTTGGATGTGTTAATTGCGTTCGATCCTTTCTTAGTCAGTCATATTGAACCGTTTGGGAATCAGGAATCTGGAAGTACTAGTTACTTACTTACTTATTTCCTGACATTACTGTGGATCTACAAATCTTAGGAATACATATTGTAGACTGTCGTGGATAACCATATGATAATGCCGCTGATATGTCTAGAATATATAAAATCTTAGAAGCTAAAATTCAAAGCCAAGCACCATTTGCTTTTTTTGTTCCTTGCTCTGCCTACTCGTTTTTTTCTTGTAAGTGTAGCGATAAAATACTAACACTTTATCACTACTTTAAATGTTTTATACCAGAACCAAGTAGGAGTGATAGAACAGAAATAACACACATTTATATTGCACTAAAGAATACAATAGCAATAGCCTTAACAATAGCGACCAACAGCTAGATAGGAATCTCTTGGTTCAGTCAGTCGCAACTTAACTCCACAGTGGCACAGGCCATAGAAACTTATTTATCATTTTAATTGTTCTAATAAATAGTTATAAAACCAAATCGGGTTTTTTATTAACACGCAACATAAATGGTGACCCCGACGTGATAATTAGTGTTATTACTTTTCTTGAGATAAATGGAAATAAAAAAACACATAAATAAGAAACAAGAAAAATGTGCCACGGAGTGCAATCATAACAAGCTCTAAATTAAATTAAACCATCAAATACCTAATAAAACGCAAATTAGCAAAATTCATTCAAAAATTACAATATAATCAAAGTGCGGCTCATAATCTCATACAACGGTACACATCGATCGATTGTATAATTGCACAAGGCAACAAGACCCACGTGCACAACAATAATTCATCATTACATATAGCAGAATCGTCAGCAAAATTATTGTGGATAACTATAAAGAACCGATCGAGAAGCGGCGAAAATTATTTCAGCGCCAGATGATTGAGGATTTCGCCGATCTACTTAGATTCCTGCTGCCATGTGATAATCCAAATCAACCTCGACAAATCATCAACTTCAAAAGCAACATCATTGGAATACGACGACGGATATAATAATAATTCAAGCATCACGGAGTGAATAAGGCCTTTTCAAACAAGATATGTTATCTTTCTTTGCTATACACAAGCATTAGGGATAGAATTAGATTAATTTAAAAAAAAATTTTTTTTTTTAGGCATGCGAAACGCAAAACAATAACACAGTGATATTACAAATTAAACACGCGATGGAGTAAGAACACCATACAAAAATCACGAAGGCTAACATTAATATGTACTAACTGCGCAACATAGATAAAGGGTATATTAATGCAACAAATCATAGAAACCAGTATTAATTTAACTAATTCCATTTGTGAGCACAGTAAGTACTCATTAAGCATGGTTCCTATTTAAGCGAGAAACATACAAATATGTAGATAAAAATTCATATTTCGATATTATTTATAGTATGTATTATGTAAATTTTATATTGATTTAGTAAAATAATCGCGATAATTTTAACAACCACTAAAACTATTACGTTAAACTTACACATTTTTTCATAATGACTCCTGTAAATAAGCAGAGCAATAGTACAAACTCAGAAGGCTCTGATAGGCAAGACAGTAGTGAAGTTCCCACAGAGACTGACGTGTCTCTTACTCCTTACATAGCCACATATTAAAAATACCTCCTTTTTGGAGTTCTAGGCCAGACTTGTGGTTCATACAAGTAGAAACACAGTTTCGCGTCAAAGAAATCACATCCAACAATACAAAATATGACTATCTCGTTGCATCTCTCCCCGCCGAGACAATGGAAATCGTCGCCGACATTTTAATAAGTCCACCTCAACAAAACAGGTATGATAATCTGAAAGCAATACTGTTAACCCGTACTCGAGACTCAGAAGAAAGACGTCTTGATGCGCTTTTACATAAAGTAGAGCTCGGGGACTACAAGCCCTCAGAACTCTTTCGACAAATGGAGTCACTCGCGGGAGGTAACAGCTTAGTTAACGCTTCATTATTAAAGAAACTTTGGATTAACAAGCTTCCTGCATCTATACAGACTTGCCTAATAGCCATTGAAAATACACAAACGCAAGAAGACCTATTTCTTATAGCAGATAAAATTCATGATTCTGTATCATCACTAAAGATTTCTGCTGTTTACCAGCAACACAATAAAGGGCCCTATTCTAAGGAGTCCAATAATGTCTCTCAAGATTTATCTCATGCTATAAAAGATATTTCTGATCGCCTTAAACGCCTGGAAATCCGGCAAACAAGACCTGAACGCAGAAATTTTTATACAAATCGTTCGCGTTCACGAAATCGTTCACAAGGTGGCTCACAAGATAAAATATGCTGGTATCATAAGATATACGGCAATGAGGCCAAAAAATGCTCACCTCCTTGCAGGAAAGCTAAAGATCAGACAAAAAACTGAATAAGCAAGTTTCGTATGCGGCAACGAAACCACTTCCCATTTCACGCCGCTTATTCATCTACGACTCCACTTCTAAAATCAATTTCCTGATCGATACAGGGGCCGAAATATCTATTGTTCCCAAATTATTATTCATAAAATATGCTAACAAATCGGACATGACGCTCATATCTGCTAACGGATCACCTATTTCTACGTATGGGGTTAAACATTTATGCTTAGATTTAGGATTAAAACGTCATTTTGAGCACCCGTTCATTATTGCAGCAGTAGGCTACGCAATAATAGGAGCTGACTTTTTATATAAATTTAAATTGTCAGTCGACCTGCACCAGAGAAAACTCGTCGATTCAATGACTCATCTTGCAACGAGCTGTATATCAAAACAGTTTGAATCATGCTCTCCTAAATTATTCACCTTGCAAGGTGAATATGGTGCTATACTAAATGAATTTCCCAGTCTAAGAACCCCACCGGACTTCAATGAGCCTGTGCCACATAACATTGTACATCACATCAATACCGAAGGGCCACTGCCATCTGCCAGAGCAAGAAGATTGCATCGGGAAAAATACACAATAGCCAAGGAAGAATTCGAACTGATGACAAAACTGGGAATATGTCGCCCATCATCATCGTCAGTTGCATCTCCATTACACATGGTCCCTAAAAAGGACATTACAAGTTGGAGACCATGCGGAGACTATCGACAGCTTAACGCTGTTACAATATTTGACAAGTACCCTCTTCCTAACATCTACGACTTCACAATGAACTTGCATGGGTGTAAAATCTTTTCCAAGATTGATCTAATAAGAGCTTACCATCAGATACCCGTTGCCGCTGAAGACGTGTACAAAACTGCTGTAATAACTCCATTTGGGCTCTACGAATTCCTCCGGATGCCTTTTGGCGTTAAGAATGGCGCACAAACGTTCCAACGGTTCATAAATGAAGTTCTTTCTGACCTTGATTTCACTTTTGCATATGTTGATGACATATTGGTAGGCAGTAAATCAGAAAAGGAACATCTTCGACTTCTTTTTACCAGACTTCAAAAATATGGTGTAAGCGTGAACCCAGAAAAATGCGAGTTTGGAGTTCAAGAATTGGACTTCCTGGGTCATAAAATCAATAGTGAAGGCATCCAACCCTCTCCCAATCGGGTCAAGGCAATTAAAAATTTAACACCCCCATCAACACAAAAACAACTTCAACGATTCTTGGGAATGGTAAATTTCTATCACCGCTTTATACCCAATCTTGCTAAGTTGGCATCACCCCTATATGATTTATTAAAAAAAAAAAACATGTTAAAAAACAAACTAAAACATTTAACTGGGAAGTCTCACATAACGAAGCTTTCCATACTATCAAAACAAACTTAGAAAAAAGTACCCTTTTAGTTCACCCGAATTCATCAGCAAAACTAAGCCTCTGGGTGGATGCATCTGGTGACGCTGTAGGAGCTGTCTTACAGCAGCTAAATGACAGATGTTGGGAACCATTAAGTTTCCTTTCAAAAAGATTACAGCCCTCGGAAAAGAAATATTCGACATTTGATAGGGAATTGCTAGCAATATATTTATCTATTAAACATTTCAGGCATTTGTTGGAAGGAAAAAACTTTACGGTTTATACAGATCACAAACCCCTAACAAACGCTCTTAATTCAAAGTCGGAAAAATCTCCCCGTCAAACGAACCACCTTAGTTACATTTCAGAATTTATAAACGACATTCGGTACACAAAAGGTATTAACAATATAGTCTCCGATACACTATCACGAATACACATCGACGCAATAGACCACCTTTCTAAATTAGATTTTCAAACACTATTGCAAGAACAACAGAATGATGACGAGCTGAAAGAACTCGTCTCCAAACCTGAAAAAGAACGAGTCAATTCATTTTTCACACTTCAAAAAACCCTAATTCCAATGGAAAATATAGAAATATGGTGTGAAACGTCTGCTGGTACTACCAGACCGTACATCCCCGCGATTCTACGACGTACAATTTACGACTCAATTCATAATTTATCTCATCCTGGAATAAAGGCTACGCGAAAACTCATCACTTCAAAATACTTCTGGCCAAACATGAATAAAGAAGTCAACAGATGGACACAAACATGTATCCCCTGCCAGAAAGCGAAAGTCCACCGGCATATCTCATCCCCTCATGGTACCTTCAAAACACCCATAGGAAGATTTGAGCATATTCATTTGGATATAGTGGGGCCATTACCACCATCCAATGGATATACTTATCTGTTGACAATGAAAGACCGTTTTTCACATTGGCCCGAAGCCATTCCAATCAAAAATATCCAGGCACAGACAATATGCGACACCCTTGTCCAGTACTAGATATCACGTTATGGCGTACCTAAGACGCTGACGACCGATCAAGGGTCACAGTTCGAGTCTTTACTTTTCAAAGAACTCACAAATATGTTAGGAAGTTCTCGCATAAGGACAACAACATATCATCCACAATCTAATGGTGCAATTGAAAGATTCCACCGACAGCTAAAAGTAGCCATAAGAGCCACAACCAACCCTAGGGAATGGTATAAATACTTACCCTGGATTCTCCTAGGAATCCGCTCAGCGGTAGTAGATGACTTTGATCTTTCACCAGCTGAAATACTCTATGGTCAGCCTTTAAAGCTTCCTGGAGAATTGGTCACTTCAGAGACACCAGCTGATTTCGGACTTACTACTGCCTATGCCAAAAACATCCAAGAATCTATAGGGAACATACGTCCTCAGACCAAAAGATTACGAAAGCAAAACAATATTTTTGTTCCGCAGGATATTTATTCGTGTTCGCATGTATTTTTAAAGGAAGCAATTTATAAAGGAAGCTTAAACCCTCCATATACCGGACCTTACAAAATACTATCAAAAGAAGGAAAAGTATTTAAAGTGCTCATAAATGGGAAGGAAGAGTTAATCAATATAGATAGACTCAAACCGGCCTTCTTACTACAAGATAGTGTTCTTCCTTCTGACCGTGTTACTAGATCTTCTAATAAACCTAGAGTTACGTTTAGAACTTAAGATAATAAATTAATAAGAAAACAAAATTGGAATCGTATGTTTATTTTGAATCAAATAATATGTATGAACGATTTGCTATTAGCTTTCTTGTTAAACATATATCCATACACTTATTGAACTTAACAAGATTTAAGATTATTATTTTATATTACATCGTCATTATTACTATTTTCCTTGTATTCTGTAGAAAGTAAGCTAGAGCGCATAAAATAAAATGAAATGTATAGTACTTAAGCAAATAGTATAGTACAATTTAATTATATCAAATGAATTATAATTCTTTTTGTTAAGGGGGAGTACTGTAGCGATAAAATACTAACACTTTATCACTACTTTAAATGTTTTATACCAGAACCAAGTAGGAGTGATAGAACAGAAATAACACACATTTATATTGCACTAAAGAATACAATAGCAATAGCCTTAACAATAGCGACCAACAGCTAGATAGGAATCTCTTGGTTCAGTCAGTCGCAACTTAACTCCACAGTGGCACAGGCCATAGAAACTTATTTATCATTTTAATTGTTCTAATAAATAGTTATAAAACCAAATCGGGTTTTTTATTAACACGCAACAGTAAGTTCGACACAACGCTAGAAAAAATTAATGACTGAAATCAAAGAAGAGAAAACGCTACGTTGTCAGATAGAGAGGATACATGTAGAAGTTTGAAAGATTCTGTTCTGAAGAGCCTGTCACATGAAACGAGGCGACAGGAATTCTTCTAAAATTAGAACAACTGGAAACCGTGTTAATGGTAGTTGTTTAGAATGTTGTTCTCGGAAGAATAAACAAAGTGAGTGTATGAATTTAGGCTTCTACCATAGATTTGAATACCATAACTGATCTTTATGAATCTCTTCGCAAATTTTTCGTAGATGAACGAGAAAATTTCAAGCATTTCGAAGAAAAGGCGGCGAATTAAGTGTGTTGAAGCAGTACCCAAAAAACATGGGAAAATGACAACCGAAAAGAAAAAAATGTTACGATGAAACTCCCGATGAAGAAATGAGAATGACCACGAGTGATACTTTCAGCGTTAACACATTTCTCGCCGTGATTGAAAGACTCGTTTCCTAATTAGAAAAAAGGCAGGCAGGAGGTCTACAGGAAGATCAATGAAAAGTTTTCGTTTCTGAACAAATTGAGTGAATTGTTATCCACAAGGCTCAAGGAGAAAGCCCTCTCCTTGGAAGCAACGTATTCCAATTATTTAAAAGCTGACCTAGTTCAAGAAGACATACATTTTCAAAGCCATATTTCTTCGGAAAGAATTTTGGTAAAACCAGTTTCTAGATCATTAGAAAGTCTATGATCGTTTCTGCGAATGCAGAGTTTGTAGAACGTTTATCATAACTTGGACATAGCTCTTCGTATGACATTATGTACTCCAGCGACAAATTACTCGAGTGGGTGAGAGAAAGTCACAATAGAATTGGACAAGACAACAAAGCAACTCTCACCCTCCTCCGTACCTCAAAGACATATCCAAGGGCGATACATGCCCTGAAGATTGAATCGATGTATGCAGCGAGCACAACACTCTTTGCTTTAAAAAGGACCCGCAGAATACCGTCTGGACCCGGGGCTTTAAATGCCGAGAAAGTTGAAATTGACCATTTCACCTTCTCGACATCAACTAACTTGCCATCTGTGGACCAATCGCCACCAATACAGCAGAGAGGTAGGGGATGTTCGCCACACAACTCCAGGTCTTCTTCAAACCTACAGTCTGGGAAATGCGTCGAGGGAAGAAATATACAGTTTTCTTCCTTCGATGCCGTAAAGGAGCCATTTTGGCCTTCTTAGAACACTCAGCTTTGCCGACGGGTCATTCCTAAGAGCCCTGATCAGCCTAACTGGTTCACGATAGCCGTCAAGCGCGTCACAGTAGTCTACAAAGGCCTGGCTTTTTGATTTCATAGCAAGCCTCTTGTAGTTGCTAGGCGTCTCGCGGTAGAACTGCTAGTCTTCTTCCGAGCCAGTCCTCCTGGCCTTATTAGAAATCCTACTGGAAAATTTACAGAATTCACTAAGACTGCCGTTCCGTCATGGCATAGGTTTCCCTCCAATGTCCATACTAAGAGGACAGGAAGCTTCGAAAGCCTCAGTCACAGTGGACTGCAACCTTCCTACTGCCTTCTACAAGGCGGCAGCACTACTGATTTTTTCCGCCGGAGAGGCGAGCGTGGAAACTAGTTCCCTATGGTATCTCCCCCAATCAGTCCGCTTTGCATTCCTGTATGGTTCCAGCTCAGTGAGGTCCGCACCCATACAGAACTCAATGTAGCGTTAATAAGAGAGAGTCTCCTCTTGCGATGCCCTCCAGGCGGAAAACAAGGGAAAAGCTCACATCGATGACTTCTTGTCTTCAGTTGGTAGCAAAGGTTGGTTCGTTGCTCTGATTCAACAGAAGCAGGTCCGCTGAAGTTACGAACTCCAGCAGTTGCTCCCTTCGATGGTTAGTGTCTGAGCTACCCCATACAATATGATTAGCGTTGGCAAAACAACCAACTAGAACTCCCAAGTCGGTTAGACCTCGCATACTCAACCGCTCGCCTTACTCCCTTAGTCGGAGGGTGAGCAGCGGAGTCGTACGAGAAATAAGCTGAGCCAATTAGGATTTCCTCACTGATTCCATCCTTCCTGCAGGAGAGCTTGCTCGATGTAGTGTTCCTATCGCACAAATGAGGCAGTAAGATCACCACAATGTCTTTTGTCGCAACAACACAAGCCCTTGGGAATAGAGGACGTGGTGTCATACAGGATTTGAGCGCATTGTGCCAGCGCTGATCACGAATACGGTCCTTCCAGACCCAAGTCTAATGGACAAACACCACTTTTTGTTGTTGGGGTTTTGTGCTCAAGTCAGTAAGGCAACGTCTAAACAATGCAGACGCCGCCTTGCTGTATTACAGGTTAATCTGGGGGAAGAGAAGTCGACTCATGTCTCATGTCTTCGGTACGCCATTCCTCTTCGTAAGAAAGGATTTGTTCCCCCTCGCAGTGCTCAGATTACCGACGCCAAGGGGCTCAAGACCATCTTCCACTACCTGCCTAGCCGGACCACCGGCCACCTGCGAAGAGGAAGAAGGAGAATGCCTGCGGACAGCATTAGCCGTCTCCTTAGATCTTTTTCTTCTCTTTCTCTCTGCTCTACCAACACTTCTGCCTCGGGAGGTACCGCTTCTGCTGCCACTATCAGCGCCTTTCGACTATGAGGTTACATTATCAACAAGCCCGCCCGAGTTAAGTTGCGCTGACCCATTAGTAGCTTGGGTGTTCTCCATGGGGGTCACACCTCCCTCATAAGGAGATTTTCCATACATATCGGAACTTCAGGGATAAAATTGTCCGATTCCTCTGACATCCGTAGATTTTTTACGCACTTACTAGAAGTTAATATGTTAATATCAAAAAGAACCATATTGGGTCCCACGAGTTGCGGAGAAAGCTTGTCACCCACGACAGATACCCTCATTGCCACAGGGAGGAGGTTGATTAAAACTGCAGTTCGCCTGGTATCCAGAGTTCGCATACTAGCGACTGAGCTCGCCCTCAGCCACACAGCCCGCGGCGAATGCTGTTCCATCTTGCCTTGGGCTGGGAGCAGCTTTTAGCCCACTAATCAGTGTCAAGCCCACCGAACAGCGGTTACCACCTCGCACTACGTGGAAGTAGCTGCACCCAGGAATAACACCTTCACCTCACCCAACTCTGGGCTGACGGAATAGCGGGATCCGTTGCACAGAGAAGATTGTATTAGAATTAGATTATTAGTACTCCCAAGAATTTCATTTTTTTCGCTAGTAATGAATTAACATGAATTTGAGGTGGCAATAGAAATCCCGCCCGCATATCGAGTTTACAGAATATAATCGTCCTAGCATAGATGTATAAAAGAATCTTTAAATTTTTTTTTAAGTAATCGAATTAAATTTTATATCCCTATATTCATATCCGCACACATGAGTTGATGATTTTGTGATTCCTAGATAGAACGGACGCTATTCATAGACACAGTAAAATCGACTTTAGTAGAAGCAAAGTAAAGTCGACATTAAGATAATGCGTATTCATAGTTGAATCTGAAGCGTGCTTAAATAAAGTATACTTTAAAACACACATATGTTAACAAATTGTGGATATAAAAATTCTCCATTGGAAAATAAAAATTTCCGAAGTAAAAGACCAATGTTTCTTCTTTCCAATTTTGTTTTTAATGCCCAAGAATTCCATATTCTGGAATCATATACACAGCCTCGCCAAAGACTAACAATCAGTATGGATTACAGTATAGAGAAGAAAAAGTTAACGCAGAATTATTACTTGTAAAATAATTTCAATTACTACTCCGTTGGTATCGATTCATCAACCACTTTCCATGCCCGTTAGCGACCTAAACCAATGTTCCTTAAACCCCGGGTAGTCGAGTGCCCGGTTCTAATCAAAATCAAATCTACAAGCGTTTGTAATAAGATTGTGCCTGGTAGATGAATCCTCTTTGAAGTTTTTCTATAATGTAGATCAAATCAAAAGGTAAATTTGTACAAATTGGAATGCAAGGTAATAAAAGCTTAGCAATTTTGTTAAACTCTTGCTGTTAGTTATTAGACATGGTAAGCATCTGTAGATCATTCTTTACTGTATTAAATAAATGCAAGTTTATCTAATATTGTGGGGACGAAAATCAGCTAAAGCATCACTTCGTTATAGTATCATCTAGTAGATGTTTATTTCGTGCAAGGGAAAACAAGCACATTCATATTTTCTAACAAGTAACGCTTCTTTTTCTTTGTTACTATATTTCCATATGTGGAGAATGATCTCTCACAGCTGAATGATGTAGTCGGAATAGTCAGCCTATACTGTGCCAATTTTGGAACGAAGGGAAACTTCACCTTATTATTCTTCCACCATTTTAGGGAATCAGCATTGTGATGAATGGGTTGGATCGCCAATATATATCTCCATTTGCGCAGTCGCGTCGAGCATTTCCAACCGATCTGTTGCACCCCATAGAAAATCAAAAGCAGTGATTTTATCCTTTGCATGATTACTCTTGCATGTTTCGCTAGTTTTAACACAGCTGTCATTATTATTTTCAAACTTCTGGTGCAAACTCTGCAAAATTTTAAGAATTTGTCCCCTTTCGTGTACACAAACATCTAATCTACGTGAAGAATATCTTTGTATCGAGCATTAAAGAAAGATGCCAACTGGTGTGCAGTTAAAACTTCAGCATAGTTCGAAAATAGACATAGCTGTCTGGTGAAATAATGAATCGCTGGTGGAGGTCAGTCATGACCCTGGACTTGAAGTCTTTTTTGCTGAATTCAGAATACTATCCTTCAAGTAGATCTCAATAATACCGGATATTACAGGTCGAGCTGCTGAAAGGGTTACGTAAGATTATCCTGAAAGATACTGATATTGTGGTGTTAACACACATAATATGTTATGCATGTATTTAAAGTATTTCCAGGTAGTTGTGACAATCTGCCTCTCATTACAATTACCTACCTAACGAATATGCTAGTGTACTGACACTTGTGGCTGATTTAACTAATCGCAAGAAGTGTACCTGTGGGAAATTAGGCATCACGATACAGGCGTAAAGAAAAATACGTTCTATATGTCACTTTTATAGCGTACCTACCCAATTCTCTCATTTGTCTGTACTTACATATTTTAAGTGGGAGATGACTGGTACCTATCTAAGTACTACTACACAATGCGCATCCAGGTAAACTATCAACTGACTTGGCGTACTCCACCTACCTGGAAAAGTAGACACAAAATTTGCGATACAGAAAATTGACATATTTCTAAATCCCTGTACATACATAAACTTATTCAGGACTATTTTATTGTGCATATGCACACTCCTTTAAAGAATGCAGACTCAAGCAAAGCGCAATTCGGGTAATAAAATTAAATGGCTGTATTCACGAATTTAGTACCGGAGTGCTAAAATATTCACCCGGGTAATCTGGAATTGGGTACCAGGGTATCCGAGTAAATTTGGAATCAAAAATCTTGGAATCGGGTTCCCGGATACCCGATTCTACTTGAACTCGTGTACAATCCGGAATATTAATCTAAACCTGCGTCTGAATGGTATGTACGTAGGAACCCGACATTCTGCTCATTTTATCCTTCATTCACTCATACCTTAGCTACTCCTTAATTATGCCGACAATAACCCTATAAGATTTGTACGAAAACATTACTCGAACGGAAAACACATTTTTAATCCCTTTGAGCCTTTTAGTGCTCATAGAAAGTGGAAGACAGTACTAGACGTCATCTGTCTTATTATTTTAATATCCGATCTTTGTTGAGGGGTTTTCCCAACATTTGTTTTATATGTATTCGCTACATACGTTTCGTTTGTATGAATACTTGAGTACTTGACTTGAAATTTTCTCGAAATTTACCACAAATCACAACCTGAATTTTCAACAATAATCTTATTTTTGTTCCTCTTTATCATAGTCATAACTCGCATAACTCGAATTTTTTCAAGTAAATTGAACAAAATTTTTGTGACTTACTTGACTCAATTATTCTTGCAGTCAATACGCGTTTACATGATATTTTGATAACTTGATTTCTATTTGAAATATACTTCAAGTATTCATGTAAACGTACTGAATGTCTATTATATGTAATTTGAATCGCAAACAATCTATAAACTAAATTAATGGCAATTTCGTTTTCTTTAAATGAACGTTTTTTTATATACATATATTTATAGAAAAAAATTGTTTCATACACCAGTCATTCACCAAAAACATTTTAGAAGGAAGCCATGAAATGGAATATATACATCTATGTCTTCTGATATTTCCTTAACGCTTTCATAAAATTTTATAAATTTTGGTAAAAGTAATGCCACTGTTCGACTTACACATTTGATTAGCCTGAGATATTTCTTGAAGAGATGCTATTAAAAGAAACAGGTATTGTAATAAAGTGAATTTGTATATCTAAATTTCGATTTCCTATCTGTGTCCTCTTGATGGTGTTTCTTAAAAAAAAAAAAAAAAAAAAAACTTTTTAAAAATAAAAAGTAGAAATTTACACAACACTTTAAAAATAATGTATACGTAAAGATGGCAAAAATTTGTTTTAAAGTTAAAGTCAACTTTAAACACTAAAGTCAACTGTAAATGGTTATGAATAATATAAAACAACTTTAACATAAGCAAAAATTGATTTTGGAATAAATTTTATACACTCGATGCAAATAGGTTTTGTGATTTATCTACGTACATAAAAAATTACATGGCGCCCATTATAAAGAAGATCTAGCGAACCACCCTTCTCGCTGAGCTGGTAACAAAATACCCAGATGTAGATTTTAGCAAATAGAATTGTTTTGCGTAGATTTCTACTGCCATCTATCTTTGTGGAGTACAATGCTTGTGTAAAGATACAATACAATAATACAATACGTTTATTGAGGGAAAAGTATACAAAGTTTTGAAATCTTTTAAGAGTACTAGTTACTATAATTGGCACTAGATAGAACGTACTAAGCAAGTATATATCTAATCATATAAGTTTATATTAATGTATGAATTTTCATCAAAACTAGAAGAATTGAATGCAACTAAATTACAAAAATACAAAATTGCAAAGTTACGAAGTTGTATAGTTTTAAAGTTTGTGGCTTCAAAAGGGGACAAAAAGGTATTAAAAGAGAAGCGAAGATACAAAAGCAATTGATGGAGACAACTACGCTAGATGAGAGTGTCCTGAATGCACCGCCAGTACTCGCAGATCTAATATTGGATGGTAAGGCGTTCCATAAACGATTGGTATAGACCAGATAAGAACTTTCCATAATAGATTTCCGAAAATGAGGTATCACTAGGTGTTGATTTCTTACAGACGTTGTAAATTCGAAAAATACTCTCAGATAATCGGGTTTGCCTGACCTTAGGAGATTATATAAGAATATTAGCGCGTTTTGGTTTATATAATCGTTCAACGAGCAACCCAGTACTCTGAGTCGTAGATCTGCGCAGGCCAAAAATGAAACGAACACAATCGTTAAATGCCACATCTACCTTGCGGTGACAGACACTCTCTAGTTTGGGAAAATGATCCTACCATAGGTAAAATAAGGGAATATCAGTGTCTTGACAAGTTTTAGCTTGAGCTCAATTGACAGAATATTAGCTGAAAGCCAGAGTCTTCGCAAGCCACTATAGACTTTTCCCAGGATAGAGCTGATATAGTCGCAGCAATTCATTTTCGCATTCAGCACAATTCCCAGGTTTGTTACTTTCCTTGAAACGGGTATCGTAAATTCGTTTAACTCTAGTGAAGGAAAATCAATTAAATCTAGATTATTACTGCTGCAATAAAAAAAATATAAATTGCGACTTAACTGGATTTAAGACTAGTTTATTATGTTGGGCCCACGTACTTATTCGGGATAGGTCGCCGTTTAGTCGGGCCACGCAATCCTCAAGTAGACCGATTGGTCTGCTAATATACAGTTGTACGTCGTCAGCGTACATATGAATCCTCACATCTTTTAGTACGCTTGGAAGATCATTTATATAGGCACTGAAGAGCAGTGGGCCGAGGGTTGATCCTTGGGGTACACCACATGTTAATGGCAAAGAGGATGAAAGAGAATCATTAATTTTTACACGCTGGCTGCGCCCCGATAAGAAATTGAATATCATAGAGATGGCTGACGTACTAAATCAAAAGCTGGTCGACAGCTTCTGAAGCAGAATAATATGGTCGGCACTATCAAATACCTTAGAGAAATCGAGAAGAACGAGGGCAGTGTAGTCTTCCCGTTCCATAGCACGTCTAATATCAGTGGAAACTTTTAAGACTGCGGTCTCACAGCTATCGAAACCAGACTGCCAACATGACAAAAGATTATTTTTACCGATGTATTCAAGAATCTGACCGTACATAAGCTTTTCCAATACTTTTGGTAGAAAGCACAGCAGACTAATTGGACGATAGTTGGATGGTTGTGTTGGAGATTGCTTTTTTTGGAATGGCAAGTACCGTGGCGATTTTCCAGCTGCTGGGGAAACACGACGATGTTATGGATGAATTAATGACATGTAGGACATATTTGCTGATTACTGGTAATAATAGTTTAAAGAAACGGGGTGATTGACTGTCTGGCGTCGGATTTTATGGAGCATATCGATTGAATAAGTTCATCCAAGCAGACCCCGCGGAAAGAAAAGGGATACGATATATTTGGTTGTAAAGCACTGTTGTTTCGTCCTAAGGATAATGATTCCACGCTATGAGCATAAGAAGTATTACAGCTGATGGAGGTGAAGTTAGCATTTAATTCATCCGGGTTAGAGGTGCAGCTAATTTGGTCCTTGCCACATACTCCTGCCTCTTTCAGGTTTTGCCAAAGAAGCTTTGATCGCAGATTGGTGTTAAGCTTTGTCTTATAGTATCGACGTTTTGCATTTCTTATAGCAACATTGGCACGATTTCGAGCAACCTTATAAAGTGAGCGGGCATGTTCAGTTCTCAGAGCTCTATAACGTTTGTATAAATATTCCCTTTCTGCAATGAGGGATCGCACCGTGGAAGAGAACTATGGACAGCCAATAATAGGTACTGTGTTTGTCTTTAGCGGGACATATTTTTCGAACAGGTATGAGATCAGTGAGGCTAAAATAGCTGTTTGACCATCCACCTCAATGCAGTGAAAGATGTCATCCCACGGCAAAAGAAGGCATTCGCTAAAAAGGGACTCTACATCAATGCTCCCATAATCACGGTATGAGACATGTTTATAACGCGGTATCACATCCAGCCTGAAAGCATAATTAAGGAATAGAATATCATGGTCAATTGTGCTGAATGGAAGGAGTTGATTTTGAAGATTGACTTTATCCCTATCCGAAACAATTAAAACATCAAGAGTCGAAGGATTTGATGTATTAAAAAAAGTAGGCGAAGTATTGACAATGTCTCTGATATAAATTTTCAGCCGCGCTTTTAACACAAGATGCTTTCATTGCTTGTTTTGTTTTTTCATAGTGGTGATCCTGTAACTTCATTATCTATAATGCTTCTAGTAAATATTGTTTCAACTTTATAAAAGCTTATTTGAATGAAATAAAGGTCCGCTTGAATGTGATATTAATAAAGCTTTAAACTCGTTTTATGGCATACAGCTACTCTGTTTGGCTCAATGCGTCCACTTGTTTATTTAAATCCTGCTTCGACTTGACAACCGTTTTTGCAAGTATCTTAAAATTGAAAGAATAAGGCTTAGAAGAGGTTCTGTTCCCAAAAGAGTGATGTTGCAACAAAACGGGATAAGCGAGATCTATTGGCTCGGACAATAAACTGGAATCGATAATTCTAGATTGGCATCTTCGAGAAGTATTTCTATAGTATGTTGCATTTATGTTCAAACATAAACGAAGGGGGACTGCCGGTTTGATAGATAACTCAGTCTTTTACTTAAAAGAATATAGAATTTTATTTGATTTGATGCCATTTCAATGTTTTTACGCCAAATATCACATAACATATATAGTACATCATATAACTAGCAATTACCGTAAGAAAAGAAAGATTTGCAAAATATTAACAAATCCTAAATGGGAAGTTAATTAAAATAAAAAATCCGGGTAAAATAATTAAATAAACTTTTGTATATTTCCTTTTTAAAATTTTTCAGTAGTACTGATAGTATTAATTGTAGAATTTCTGTAGAGAACTTTAAATCATCCTAGGAGAGATATCATGAAATTAAACAAAGTGCAGCAACAATTATAATAAGAAAAAAAAAGTATAGTTATGTGTGTTATTTCAAATGTAAAAACATAAGAGACAATTTAAACATACGCATTGAAATATTTTCATTATGATTTCTTTATTATTTTCTTCATCGTTCACCACCCAAAATTATCAGACTTCAATTGGTAGAAGAATAGGGTCTGAAATTTTAAAATCCTCCAACATTCATAATCGGGAACAAATTTTTAGTATGCTCCTTTGTCATCAATCATTGGGTTGAGAGTCAATATCTTCGATGGTCAAGCTATATTACTTTTATTGGTAAGATACTTTTATTCATTACTACACCATAGCTGTTGAGTATAAGTTATCCAGTATAGTTCACAATATTTGAGTACAACAACAGTTTAGAATCTTGATTACTTGTACCTACAGTTTTCAGGCTTTCGGTTAGTTTGTTCGACGAAACGTTAACAATATGAAATTATTAGAAGAAGTCGCCACCAAGAACTTTATTTTGATTTGAATAATGAAAGAAACTTGCTATAACATCTAGGCCAATGGCTTTTAAGTATACTGTAATACGCCGAAAATATCTTTATAAAAATCTATTGATCCACTGCCATCTTTATTACAGGCCATGGTGTTAGAAAACCATATTCATGGTTTGCAGAGGAAAGAGACTTCAAATATTTTCTTGAGCGAAAGCTGTAGGTACCCGCATTCCAAAGCAAATTGGGTAGAATTTAGAAAATTGCGAAAACAATTAATTCTTTTGTTGAAATACATACAATTATATTTATCTTTCCCATGCTGGAATCGAGCTCATAATTTTAAGAATCAGTCATAGATGGAATGAGGAATTTTAAGAACTTTTATTTTTAACGATTCTAAATTAAATCATAAATACAAGAGGAAAAAACCACTCAGAGATAAGAGCAGTTGCCCGTAAAGCGGAAGGTGCTAGTTTGAAATCCCGAACGAGGCAGTTGTTTTTCCCCCCTTGTATTTATGATTTAATTTAGAATCGTGAAAAATCAAAGTTCTTAAAATTCATGCAATCTCCACTTACAATTTCGGTTTCCTAAAAATAAACATTTTGACCTATAAATCACAAAATCATGCTACTGCATCCTGACTGCCCATTGATCTAGTCGGCCAACAGGGTCTTTTAAATTATTTAGCCATACTAATGATTCATGATTCGTCACTATGGTGAATCGCATACCGTCAAGATATGACCGGAATTTTTCTACAGTCCATAAAATGGCGAGACATTCTCGCTCTGTTGTGGAGTAATTGCGATCACAACGTGTGAGCGACCTGCTCTAGTAGGCAGTGACTTTTTCTTATCCTCTTATAACTTGGATTAGGACTGTCCCTATACCATGATCAGAAGCATCTGTATGGACCATAAATGGATACTTGAAATTGGGACACGAGAGAATTGGCGCAGACACTAACCTCTCCTTGACTTTTCTAAATATTTGCTCACACTGCTCGGTCCAAACAAAGTTTCTATTCTTCTTCAGTAAATCCGAAACACATTTGACCTTATCGAGGTCCACTTGCAGACCATTTACTCCTACCACATACCCAACATATCGCAACGTACTTCGACAAAATTCACATTTCTCAAAGTTAATTTTCAAACCAGTTCCAAAGAGCCTGTCCAAGACCTTTCTTAAAATGTCAATATGCTGCTCAAAAGATGGAGTGACGATGATGATCATGATCATCCAAGTAGACAAAAACAAAATTTTCCAACTCTCCAGATAGAAGACGATCAATTAGTCGCTGCCAGGTTGCCGGCGAATTCGTGAGACCAAAAGGCATCCTGCGTAATTGAAACAATCTGCGACCTGGAACCGGAAAGGCGGTATATTGTTTTGAGGTAGCACTCACAGGAATTTGCCAAAAAGCAGACTTCATGTCGAGCAAAGTAATATATCTAGCATTTTTTAACTTATCCAATATCGCCGATACATAGAGTAAAGGGTAAGCATGCTCCTCACTGACCTTATTAAGTTTTCTATAGTCTATACAAAATCTGTGTGGACCATCTTTGTTTTTTGTCAGCACTACCGATGACGCCCAAGCACCTGCAGTTAGAATTTTATCTAATTCTTCAATAATTAGATTGTAAATGACTAAGGACACCGGATAGTACCTCTGATTAATTGGTGGTGAATTTGTTCGAATTATATGTTCAACGTTACTGGTACAACCTAGCCCATCGTCAATCTTTGCTTTTGCTAACTCTACAACTGTATTAAGTTTTCTGGATTGCCCTTCCGACAGTTTGGACCTTCCCTCTAAAGAACAGACATCAACATCTTCCGACTCATTAAATTTCCGAAACTTATCCTTCAAATGTACTTCCAGTTCCATGTCGCACCAAAAGTCCATCCCCAAAATGAGTGTGTGCAGTAAGCCTGTGATAAAGAGAACTTTGACACATCTTCTAATTGAATCGGTACATTAATCTCCCCAATAGTTTTAACTTTATCGCCATTCGCCAAGGTAACTGAATTTGGTTCAGAATCTAGTAATGTTAATCCCAGTCGTTTTGATTTATCCCAACCTGATTCGCCGATAACGGTTCGAGTAGCTCCTAAATCCAATAGACCTAGCATCCGAATACCAAACAGTGAAACTTCTAGAAAAATCTACATTGGTGGAAGTGTAGTCCAATTCAACTGACGACCTAAGACAATTTGTTGGATCACAAAAAACTCTCAAATATTCTACTTTTCTCGCGGCCATTGAGTAATTATCGGAACTCGACTAGCCGCTTACTGCCGAGATCAACTTTCGTTTCCCGAGACTGAATTCGGATTACCTTCACCATTTGAGTTTCTTGCTTCCCTATTGTTGTTGCGATTCTGATTACATCTGGTACATCTGGGACAAGTAGCTTTAATTTTTCCTATTGCGCCACACCCAAAACATCGTTTACTTTCACGACAAAACCTTGCAGTATCACCATCCCGTTTGCAATTAAAACTGTTATATTTCAGGCGAGGGACATGTCTTTCTACATTCGAAATACTTTGTTGCTCAGCAGATATGTAAGCTAAGTCCGGGTCTAACAACATGTTGTTCCGGCGAGAGGTTTGAGGTACAAATGCTTCAACAGATACTTTGACGGCTTCTAGTTTTCTACAGAGTTCCAATAAATCTTCTATGGTGTCAATTTCACTTAGGCCAAGTTGACTCTGATAATAAGGACTGATATCATGCTTTAAAGTTCGAAGTTTCCGTACATTGATATGAGCTGTAGAGAGACGAGAGATCATACTTTCCATGACTGCGACGTAAGTACCTATTGATTCAGTCGCCTCATTAGTTTTGACCTATAAATAGTCGTTAAAACTATCGTCGTGTGGTTTATTCAGGATAAATTATTAAACGTGAAACAAGTTCACAATGCTAAAAGCTTTCAAATGACACGTTTCTCTTCTCATTCAAATGCAAGTTAAGAAAACTCTTAATGCAATGGGCTGTAATAAAAAAGGCAGCATGGAAAACCCTCGAGAAATAGATCCCGATCCATGAAACAGAATCCATCTCTACTACATGAGAGCCATAACATAATAGAGGTTGACAAACAGTAAGCTGTTACGGTTCCCTACGGAGGATTTATGGTATCCTCTCTGAAGATGGCCAGGGTCCTTTCAATATTAGTACTATGAGCGCCAGTTGATTTACCACGAGAACACAATTAAAACAAAAGTGGGTATTCAACTTAGGGATCCTCTTGACAATGCTCAAAACACTTATCCTCCGCCCGTTATCACCTGTTTTCCTTTTTATCTTATCCTATGTTTTTTCCTTGTGTTTAGGTTACAGTTTATAGAATACTTCTCGACTTCTACGAAAACTCAAAACCTCCTCCGAACTTGATCTGTTCACCTCATCATGGTTGTCAGCACTGATCAATTGATTTCGATCTCGGTTTTTAAAGCCACTGAACTTAGTGAATTCGCTACAATTTTAAATTTGAATGGAGAACAATCTTACTACAAGATATTCAAATTTAATATATCAGATCAAAAGCAATATATATTTCTGAGTATATTTCTTTTTGAATGACTCAAATCCGTCAAAAAATGACGAAGTTATTGAAGTTTAAAACAACAGAAATTGAAAACGGCCGCTGCCCGCGAATCTGGTGATGACGTCACGATACACAATACGCACGATGCCAGTCTGTACAATATAATATTTATAAGACGACATTTTATGAAATAAATCTAAAACAAATCCAATCCCGAGCGCTTTCTATCACGACGGCGTAGCAACTACACTCGCGCTGCGTTAGACCGCGAATTGTCTTATGTATCGTGACGTCATCAGCCGATCGTTCATGTTAGACGCGTTTTTGAGAATGCGGTACTAAAATCGCTATAACTTCGTGATTTTTTATCCGATTTCTATAATTCTTTCACTGAATTAGGTGTGTTTTTTTTTGTGACTATGATTCTGCATAATTAACTGAAATAGTCATTCTTCCTCATTATGGGATTAAATTGTGGATTTGACTATTAGGACTTTGTTTTGAGGCGACCAAGAGTTTACATCGAGTGGATTAATAATTAATTGTAAAAAATAGCAATGAGTGATCTCTTAAATAACATTTAAACTATAATTTAATATATCGATATTGTGCCATCCGGAGAACTCTCAATACTTCGACTCATTGGATCCATTATTTCCCTAGTGAATAAATACGTCAACCGTACAAACCCATGCTAAGCCTTATTCAGCATCCTCGGATCTTCGACTCGACTGTTTTCTCGACCAAAATCTGTAAAATAACATCGAGAGCAGTTAATTGACGCGTAAGACTCTTATGGGGTAAAGCACAAAATATGGGACAAAATAAATACGTGCGTTTGACACTGTGACCATGTATGAAGTTAGTTATGGCTCCTTGTTAACTCTATAATAAAGCGACGGTTTTGCTACCTCCATCTTCAATGAAAATAAACACTTCAGTTTCTGTATTAATTTCTTTTCGCGGCCAGTTCTCCATAGAAAATGAAGACCACCTTCAACTGGTGAGGTGACGTCAATTTGACGTCGCGAGAATTTTAATACAAAATTCCTCTGTAAATTCGCTTTCAACGTGATCTCTTCTTCAGTAGCTGCCTGAATGGCAGTACTGCGTTGACCGCCATACGAGTTAGTTGTCATCTACACATAGTTTGGGAGTTTTAGAGTGCATGCTGTCAAATTGACGTCACGTCACCATTAGTGTGATTTTTTTTTTTTGTGAAGTTTATTTGAATATAATTGTGTAAAATGAACGTTATCGACGAAGATTTCGAGAGGAAAGTACTTCAAACTCTGAGTTGCATGCAATTGGATCACGACACTTCAACAGACATAGAGTTTGAGAGTGAACAATTGACTTTTGATTCAGAGAAAGAGTCTGACTATGAACCAGACATTATCGGGAGATAATACTTGGGCAAAAAACTTGGAAATAAGGAACAATTTAAGTGGAATAAAGATCCTCTTAGGAGTAGTACTCGCACACCTAGCCATAATATTGTTAGAATAGGTACCTCAAAAAACACCCCTGATTGTATTTAGGAAATACACTGGTAGAACATTCTTTTTACTGAAGAAATGTTGGATATAATTATCAGATATAGTAACAGAAAATTACAAGAAGTGAGACAAAAATAGAGGACTAGTGATAGGCCAGAATTGAAAGATATAGATGTTATTGAGTTGCGAGCGTTGATTGGATGTCTGATTTTCACCGCTATATTCAAAAGCAATATAGAAGATGCCGAATCTTTGTTCGCTACTAACGGAAAAGGTAGGGAAATATTTCGGTGTATTTTCTCTAAAAAACGTTTGTTACTTCTGTTTTTTTATTGCGACCAAGTTCCTTTACTTGACCGCTGGTTCTTCCAACGAATGTGTAAAGGTACTTAACCTTTGCACTGAAATTGCCTGCAGGTACTAAACCAACAAACTATTAAGAATCGATAAATTCTGTGATCAAGGTACTTAACCTGTATCACGAGCTTGTTTGTAGGTACTTAACCAAAAAACTAATTATTGTCGATGATGATATAATTAAAAGACTTGCTTCCACTAATAAACTTCAAAGACTGCACTCTTTATTCAAAATATTTTTTATATAAAAATGTGCTGCAACTTACTTACTAAATTCACAGTAACAAAAATTGCTTACGCGTTGTGAAATTTACATTTTACACCAAAGGTTTTCTTATGTACGATAATTTCCGTTCTCATGAAATGTTTGAATTTTTGCGCCGCTTAAGCGGTGTAATAAGTCGTCTGAAGAAGTAATCTGAGTAGGTATGCACATTCTGTGAGAACGGAAATTATTGTCGCTGTAAGAATTTGTCGATGTACAATTATAGCGTATTTTATAATTTTTCGAGAAATTGTAAATTATAGATCAATGCTTGATTTAACAACTTCTATTGTCCATATTGCGGTTTGATGATCCAAATACTAGAGAAGAGAGAAAAAAACTGATCAAGCTGCTGCTATAAATGAGCTATACGATATTTTTATAACGAACTCCCAAAAATATTATACACCAAGCACTGATATGTGTATAGATGAAATGCTTGTGAATTGTCGCTGTCGATGTAAATTTTTGATGTTTATGCCAAAAAAAAAAAATTAATGTGTATGACTGATGCTGCTACTAATTATCTTTATAATGAATATATTTATGGAGGAAAGGATACTGATGGATTGGGTTTGACAAATGAGGATAAAGAGTTATCGAAACAAAAACAATCGCTTGTGCGACTATCAAAACCGATTCGAAATACAAACCGAAGTATAACAGCCGATAATTGGTTCACATCAGTCGAGGCAGTGAAGATTTTGAAAGAGAAAGGTCTTACTTATGTTGGCACTGTGTATAAAGCAAAAAGGGAAATTCCACCTGAATTCAAGCCATCACGATCCAGACAAGTTGGAGAAACAATTTATGGTTTTACAGAGGAAATTACTATGATTTCTTTTGTACCAAAATGTAATAGAGCTGTTGTTCTTATATCATCAATGCACTACGATAAATTGAATGATCAGATTGGATAAAAACCAGAAATCATACTATTTTACAACTCAACAAAAAATGGTGTTGATGGTCTTGATAAAATGTGTAACAATTACTGCTCTATTTGAAGAACCAAAAGATGGTCAATGGTTCTTTTTTACCGCTTGATTGGCATATTTGTGCCGTGAACTCCTATGTATTGTATAAGGGCCGAAATTATAATGACCATATAACTGCAGATAGATACACATTTTTGAGCAAGACTGCTGACGAACTTTGTAAACCTCATATGTTGCGTCGTCAGAGTAATGAAAGAATTTCACGCGAAGTGCGTTCTTCTATCAAGCGACTTTTGAATATAGAAGACATTGAACTTGAGCCTACAACATCCTTGAAACTTGAAAGACGTGGTACATGTTCCATTTGTCCGGCCAAAAAGAAGAAACGCACTTCTTATATTTGTCGGAAATGTGGAAGGCCTGCTTGCCTGGATTGCCTGAACAGAATCTGCATGCGATGCTCTTAGAGCGGAAATTTTTGTTTTGCTATAGCTAGATGGTTACAAATACTTTGTTTTTGCTAATTTGTACTTGAACACAAGAGAACTGTGATTTTGTTTTGATTTAATTTTTAAAAGAAAGATTTTATCGCAAACAAGTGCTAACGGAAGCCAAAAATGTTAACTTAGTATTATAAAGAATAAATGCTTTATTTTTCTTACAAGATCCATATATCTAAATAGCTTTATTTTAAAGAATAACACATAACAACTACAAAACAATGGTAACACGTTTCCCCAATGCCTATGTAAGCTAAAACAGAATTTTTAAAAGTACGTCAAATTGACGTCACCACACCAATAGTGTAATCTAAATCCACCTCACTAGTTGAAGGTTAAGCCACATAGTAGGATCTGCTCCAGGACAATATATCCAATCAGCCAAACTTGTAATTTTACGAAAATCTTCTTCGCGAATAGCGACGTATAATTTCCACATCTTTGAGTTTGCATAAATCCAGGGCAAAGCTATATTAGAATTAGTTCATTTAACTACAAATTTCCTGAACCTTTCAGTGCAGAGGCTTTTTCAATAACAAAATTCTAAAAGAAAGATGAACTAAGTATAATTTGTTGAACTCGTATCGAAGCGAATACAATGTACATAGATTTTACTTTAGTTTTTGTTAGACAATAATTTTAGTTTGCTTACGGGGCATTCGGTTTCCTTAAAAATCAGATATATGGTATGTATGTGATAAATAGCAAATGCGAACTTGATCTGGGGAGGAAAACTCCAAGTTCACCTGAGAAAGTTGGAAGTTATCCGCTATATCAGAGTCAGAATTATATTCAGGAGTTGCACAGCGCCAGAAATCTGTAATTTTAAAGGAAAACTTTAGCTTATAACTAGAGAGTTTGTAGAAACCAATTAAACTGATAAACAAGTTTTCGAGTTTTCAATAAACACACTCGGAGAAAGTCATTTATGTGCAAGCTAAATACAAGTCCCGAAGCGTAACTATGAAGACTCTCCGTGCTTGAATTGCATTCGTGTGAACGCAATAACCAAACAACAGCACATGGTGGTACTAGCATGCTGTTCTGCAGTACATTGTACTTGTTTTGTAGAACATAGTTTTACTTTATCCACTTTTTTTTTTCAAATTTACCATATTCATCTACGGCAGAGCTACGCTTAATGAATTCAAATATTATAAATATTAATAAAAGTGAAGGGGTGGAAGAGACTTGGACTATTTCTACTCGGGAATATCAAGGATGAAATGATTTAATTTAAATATGGCTCTACTTATATTTAAATTCTATGGAATTTTTAGAAGGACATGGGGATGAAAAATTCCATAGATCCTAATTTAAATGATGATATATATGGCAGACAGTGCGATTTCATTTAATGGTGAGTGTCACATTTTCCTTTCTGCTTGCAGTCTGAACAGCCGCAAGAGAGCTGTGCTCTACTTTCATGTGGTAACTGGCTATGTTTCATATAATACGAGAGGTCTTTGGCATAAATTTTCAGCATCAAGCTTTCGTATATTAAAAGCTGGTTATCTTACCACTAAATTTCAACGTATATAACAAGATGGAGGACATTTATTATTTGATATAAAACTTAAGGAAAATAATTATTGCTATCAATTCCTTTAATACTGCATTACGATGTATTTCGTTATCTTATGCGAGCAATATCCTGTAGTATATGTGACGAAACAAGGTACATATATAATATTATAAATTGTACCGGATATAAAGAAATATGGAGGAGGAGTTCAACAGTTGATGCAGGGACAGCAAATTACCTCTCTAAAGGATAAATGTGGAACGAAAATTATTAGCGATATTTCATGTGTTACTTTTGGTATAGAGTTATTGAAAATTGCTCTGGATATCAAAGATTTCTTAAATTAAATACCCGTGTGCTCAATCTGGTGTTACATTTAGACCTATTTAAAATACCTGGGCCAATTGGGCGAAAATTTGTCAGTCTGAGGGGTTGTTATTAGGGTCGCTCCTTAAGTTACCACATTCGTTAATGTAGTGGTTTCTCTTGAGCAAAAGCTCCAATGACGATATGACGATTTGGATTCTTAGGAGATTCTTTTAGATGTCAAAAACAGGGAATAAATAATAATGCTTCAGTTCTTCTAAACGACTGCCTTTCACCCATTGCAGCCGGCATATACTTCTCCCCGGGAGAATTCGTCCAAATTCATATATGTTGTTGTTGAATGCATAAAGCAGAAATTAAAAAAAATTCAGGAGTCTACCTGAACTAACACCTGAGATAATTATGGGGTGAAATTTCACCCGTCCGGCACCAGATGTTACGCAAATACCTAAAATTGTATCTAAAAGGCTAACAATATAGAATAAGTATGAAACGGAGTTTCTCTGTAAAATCCGTGTACCTATAACTAATCTTTTTGCTGTTTATGAAGTGAGGTATGGAATGATTGGCGTTCGCCTCAGATGGAATTAAATCCCCAATTTGCTTGTGTTTCTTTCGAATTCTTCGATCGTATCTGATCGAAGTTCACCACGACGTGAGATACACTATAAACCGGAACCGAGTTTCGCCTGTCTCTATCCTCAATCGTGTCTATTCCTCTATCATGGAACGAAATACTTCTTAGATTCGAAACCGGTTTTTGTCTGTGTATAGGCTCAAGGGTGTCACTTGTGCATCAGTGGACCGACACATTCTAAGTTATGAGTCAATACTATGTGTGAGTAAAAATGATGCCAAAACATATCGATAGTTTTGGTTATTGACAGTCTTCATTGCTGAATTACAGAATACGCGGAAAGAAATGGTACTGTCCATTGATAATGAACGTATATCATGCAGCGATGGTAAACTCCTAGAAACTGCACGTGATGTTCTGCAAGACTGAAAAGAGGAAACTAATGGGCTAGTTTGAATTTAGACGGGATGTTGTTAGAACCTATTTGCCCCCGATTGACCGCCAGGTAATACGGCCCCACAGGACATTCAGTACCGACATTATAGCAAAAACGAATTCCCGAGGATAAAATTGGTCACATTGTATAACGTGGTGATAATTATCGCCGATGTAAGCAATGCGGAGGCAAAACTTATTATGTATGCTTGCACGAAGTGTAGTGTTAGTCTTCATCCCAAAAATTGTTTCCAAAGCTATTACAATGGAGAGGTTACCACCAAAAAGTCCGTTCATTGATTTCAATGTCCACTAATTGCAATTCATTTCGATTTGTCAATAAAACCATTTGTTTTCTGATTTGAAGTCATTTGTTTTTCGATGTTTCAAATTTCAAATATTTTCAGAACACCTGGTGCCGAACGGGTGAAATTTCACCTCCGACAGGTATAACATTCATAGTGCACAGATAAATAGTGTGATCGAGACCAAATTTACACAGACGTTAGAGAAACCTGAGAACCATGTGTTCTGAAGAAAACTCCCAAAATTTTACATGCTTACTATTTTTGCTAATTTTCCAAATGAGAAAATTTCAAAATAAAAAAAAATATCGAAATTTAAACGCGGATTTGGACAATTAAACGGGAGAATTCCGTGAGAATGGCCAAGAACGAAATACCTGCACGCAATTGGCCTAGAAAGTTTTTCAAAAATAGCTCTGCATGGGGTGAAATTTCACCCCATCAGGCAGGAATGGGTTAATAACAATTTTTGAGATCGTTTTGCAACTATAGGAAACACATTCACAAAGGATTCGTTAATGAGAAACTTAACGTAATAAAATTCACCGTATTGACAAATTAAAATTCTTAGTATTAGTCGATTATAGAAAAACTAACAATCTTTTTTTATTTTTTGCATGTCAGGGCCTATTCCTACAAAACAATCGTAAACATAACCAGTTGCTTTTTTTTTACATTCACGAAAAAGGAAACAACAAATGTTGTAGTACTAGACTCCAGCTTTAATTACGATGCACAGCTTGATAGAATGGCATAAATGGAAATCAAGATTTTTAGTGCAGGAGAACGCCACAATACTCCCCCACCAGCGGAAACAAAAATGTTGCCGGTTCAGCGAAACTTAGCATAAATTTTTGTGGCTTGACCGGTACGTGTTACGCGTTCCGTTAGGATTCTGTTGAAATTGGCGAAGCTTACATTACGAGGTTGGATGTTAACTTCCAGCTGAGTGATACGTCCCCCTGCAATAATTTCCGTTGCTGGAGAAGATGTTTGTGGTACTCGAGGTGACTTATCCTCCTCAATTTCTTTGTAGCGTGGTTTTAGACGGTCCATTGAGATGTAGACCTCTCTGCCCTCAACTAGCAGAGTGCAAAATTTTTCCGAACGGCTTAGAACTTCGAAAAGACCCTCATAAGGAGGTTGCAAAGAGGCGCGTAGGGAATCTGTATACATGAAGACACGGGGGCAGGAGCCCGAAGCTCTAAATTTGGAAAATGTTACCAGGGAATGGTTAGAGGCTGGAGTGGGTTTGATTCCCGAAATTAAACTTTTGATAGATACTGTGAATTTGCTTTGGGTCATGAAGCTTTTTGAATTTTAGAAAAGTTCGAAGCGTAGGCGTAAATTATCCCCATAAACTAACTCGGCTGCAGTTGCACCAAGCTCTTCCTCGGAAACCGAACGTAGGCCGAGTAGCACTAGATGCAGTATCTTAGACCAGGACTTCTCCTGATAACACATTATGGCGGCCTTTAATGTCCTATGCCAACGATCCACAAACCCATTGGATTGCGGATGACACGCAGTCGTTTTGTTTCGTTTAAATCCATAAAATTTTGAAAGTTCGTTGAACAAGTCGGACTCAAACTGTGAACCACGGTCTATGACGATAATTTTTGGAATACCAAAACGAGAAAACCAATTCTGGCAGAGTGCATCCGCGACTGTAGCTGCGGTAAAGTCAGAAAGAGGGATTGCTTCCGGCCAACGTGAATATCGGTCAATCATCGTAAGACAGTACCGAAAACCTTTCGAAGGTGGCAAAGGCTTTATGATATCGACATGTATCACCTCGAAGTGATTAGAAGGCGTGACTTTAATTATTTTTATATTTTCTATTTTCATGTAATTTATGCAATATATGTATATATATTTATTAGGAGGAGACCGTCGGCATTGCCCGGCTATACTATAGATATCCAGATGGGTGGAGGTGGGTGTGGTTTGGTTAGAGATGCATAATATCTAAGCTATTACCTGACTCGATCGCGCGATTCCGTACTCTACGGTCTCACTCTGTGTCTGCATGTATGTGTGTGAGTGTGTGCATGAGTGTTGCTCTCTAGGTCGACGCTTCTCAGGCAGTGCCCGAATATATAGTAAAACACGAAATTCTTTTATGGCAAACCTACGAAGGAGTTGTCATATTGGGCCCATTTGCGACCTGTATTTACAATTTTTATTTCTAAAAACGTCGTGTACAAAATATTAGCTCTTCACCTTGACGCCTTTTCAGGTAGCTCCAAGTATATAGTGACAAACAAAAGTTTTGTATTGCACAACCAAGAAGGGGTAGCTACATTGAGTCCATTTTTGAAATGTTATTAACCATTGCTATGAAAACATTATGTACTAAATTTTTTGTATGGCAACTCTATGAAAGAGTTGCCCGATTTGCCCCATGTTTGAACTTAAATTTAGTTTTTTGTAAGAAACGCCGCGTACAATATTTTAGCTCTCCACGTCGACGCGTTCTCAGGCAGTTTCCAAATATATTGTTGTGGCCCAGTCTGCTGGTATACGGAAGCAACAAGCTGGCAGGTGTGTCGGTAGTAAAGTAGCAAGCAATAGCGGAACACTTTACTTCGCAGAATAAAGTGACCGCTTATTGCTAAATAATGTGATGATTGTTTACATGACGGCAGCAGTGACTAAACATGCTACTTCGCATAGAGCACGGTCATTGCCAGCTGCTTGCTATCGGTGACATTGGCCAGCAATCTCGTCATCGGTTGTAGAATATTACCACATCATAATAATTACATATATTGAGAGTCAGATTCTACTTCCGAGTTCCGTGTGCAAGTGGTGGTGGTCTACAACTAAATTGGTGTGGTCAGTTCGGGTTTCAATTAGAAAGCGGTCGGAACAGTAGTGAACGGTAATTTAAAATAAAAAGTGTAATTCAAAGAAGTTGTGGCTTTTTCTCCTTTGGGACACGACAATATAGTGAAAAACTAAAGCTTTGTATGGCAACACCAAAAGCAGATTGCCCAATCTGTCCCATTTTTAAACCTGAATTTACATTTTGTTTTAAAAAACGCCGTGCATACAATTTGAGCTATCCACGTCGACGCGTTCTCAGACAGATTGCAAATATATAGTAAAAAACCAAAATTTTGTATGGCAACACCAAGTAGGGGTTTTAAATTTTATTTGATATTGCTATGAAAACACTGCGTACCAAATTTCAGCTCTCTGCGTGCACTCGTTGTCAGAAAGTGTCCAAAGTGTATTTGTATGGCAACCCTACGAAGGAGTTGCCCGATTTAGTGCATTTTTGAACACGTATTTTCAATTTTTATGAAAACGCCGTGTACAAAATTCAGCTTTCCACATCTACGCGTTGTCAGGCAGTTTTTTACGTCTCGACAACATCGTCATCTAGCGTGTCCAAAACTATACCGTCTCTCAAGCCGGAATCAACCAAACACATTCACAAAATTTCATTGATGGTTGGGCGGTTTCGGAGATTATCGTGTACAAACACAGTGACACTGGATTTTTATATATTAAGAAAGAATAACGCAATTTTTATTTGAAAATAAAGGTCTAAATATATTTTTAACATACTGTTTACATCCTTACGTGATTATAAGTAAGTTGTTGTTATCCTTAAAACGAGAGCCAATTTAGCAAATCTGATACAATTTTCGTATTTATCGGACTAAAATCGACTAAGATCGACTCTCAATCCCTGTGCCGCAGAATAACTGTTCCCCAGTGTAATCTTTTCCTTAGAACCGTTACAAACGAGCGACTAATGTCGCAATATTTTGCTACAGAAAAAAATTGGACTAGAACAGATATTTCTTGTACATTGTAATGTAATTATAGGAAGCTGGTTGAGCACTTCATTTAGTTTTAAAAAAGAGCAAGAAACAATGTCTTGGGTGCACCCATAATTAACTACCAGTCTCTTAAAAGGGGGATTTCACACCAGAGCTTCTTTAAGATGAGAGCAAATTTAAATCTTATTTTCGAATATCCATAAGAACTCTCAATGAGCTTTTGCAGTACAAATCAAACTTGGAAACCACAAAAATCAGCTTGTTAAAAGATCTTTAAAGAGATATTTTTGCATACTTTAATAAGCATCTGTCTCCAAGTGAGTTTGACTTTCATCGATTTTATCTTTTGGATTCAATAAAATTCTAAATGAATAACAAACAACTGCACATTCTAC
The DNA here is from genome assembly GCA_963924295.1 of Dioctria rufipes. Classification (NCBI taxonomy): domain Eukaryota; kingdom Metazoa; phylum Arthropoda; class Insecta; order Diptera; family Asilidae; genus Dioctria; species Dioctria rufipes. The sequence goes on along the minus strand of OZ002742.1, from coordinate 74,175,810 downwards.
CGACTTGTCATAACATCGCAGAACATTTCCCGCAATAAATTCGTAAAAGAAACCGAAAAGCTAATAAAATCAGTCCCCTAACTCAGCAGTGAGTATCCGTAAACTGCTCCTATAAAAATTAAGGTGGCTGGCACATTGTTTTCTTATTCGTGGCGTCTCCTGCTGGAAGCCGAAGGAGGCACCATTCGTATAACAAGGGTAACAAATTGCTTTAAAATTAACTGTGATAGCTTTTTTATGGGCCTCCAATAAAGGCACACATAAATTGTAATGTTGGCACAAGCTCTGAAAAGATATCTTCAATGTAAGAAATCGTCGGCAGCATGTTGCAGAAGGGACAGAACACCATAAGACCGACAACGGATAGCAAGTACTCAGAGACAAGAACGGATGCTGTAAAACTCAAAAGACGATATCCTGGTGGCCATGGCCAACTACTAGCTTCCTTCCGATGAAGTGTGAGGCAGCAGAAGGGGTAGTATAGAGTAGAGGTAACCGGACGTAAGATTCAGCACACAGCGTTGTATGATAGCATTTTAATTTTCTTTGAAAGGGATATTCATCTTTATGTGAGGATAAACAAGGGGCGAACTTAGAACATCTGGAGTCAGGATCAGGGTCAAGAGTGGCTTCGAAACACGTACACGTACAATCATAAGTCATGTCTGGACTGATGATGGATGTAATTGACCGAACATGACCTCCACTGAATTTGTTTTTATCTGCTAAGTTAGGGCTTCTCATAAATATTGCAAAACATATCTTTCGTCCATTCAAATGGATATATTCACAGACAGAGGGCGGAAATGGTAGTAGCAGCATTCTGGAGACGACACGGACATGTTACTGGGATAAGGTAGAGAGCTGTTACGGACTCAGTCTTATATGAAGCTTATATTCTAAGTGAACATAAATTATTATTTTTAATAAAATCTAGAGTGGCCGGTCTGGCCCAGAGTTTACTGTCTACAGGACATGAAGTTGGAGTGAAATATGCTGTTAGTAAAGTAATTGAGTCATTCAAATCCTTTTTTTCTTTGAACTCTTGCACTACGGTTTACATAGGATTTTATTTAAAGAGAATCATATTTAAGCTCCAGCAAATGTATAGTTGTTGAAAATAGTTAGGTTAGTTGAGAAGTTGTGTGCTCTCTTTATTTAGCCTTATTTGTAGAATACTAAAATTATGGTGCTTATTGTGTATACAGGATATTCGGAAATCCGGGCATACTATTTAAGGATTCGATAGATGGGGTCAGAATAACTCTTTCAGTCACCGTAATGTAATGTTGTCATTATGCATCCGATTGAATCAGTTGAAGTATCAAAACATTGGTAACAGTATGCAATTTTAAATAAATGATCAACAAGAAAAATTCTAAAAGAAAACGTTTATAGTTTTAAAGATACTTTATTAATTTCACTACACGGTTGAAAATTTTAGTATCAATTTAATAAAAGAGTAATATCTATATAAATCCTTACAAAATTTTGTATTGCATTAATAAGATAGCTTCTTATAAACTTTTGTAATGCGATGGAGTTGGAAAGATAAGAGCCTGGAATGCAAATATGTATAATAAAAGTTGTATAAACCAGATAAGAGGTTTTTATAAATAGTTTTAATATCACTTCATTATTAAATTCATCTGAGTTTCATATCGAGCATGTTTATTATTTTGTAGTATACAATCTAGATGTATTTAATATTACCTTCTTTTATATGTGAAGCTTATAAAAAGGATACGTCGTTAGTATAAATTTAATTTATACAAATTTGTTATACAATTTATAGCAATTCGCAGAAAGAATACAAATTAAAATGCTCAGTTTTTCATTAGTTCAAAATTTTATTTGGCGTAATAAAATATAATTCAAACAATCTAATATTATAAAAGAATTTTAACCTAATCTTAAGTTATACATAGTCGAAAGTATTCGGAACAGCTATAATGTGCCCATCTAAAACTAACATAAATTGATAAATGCACGATGGTTTATCATGGACAAATCATCGTGTAACATCAAAATAATAATATTACATGGCGAACCTGCCAGTGTAATAATATTATTACACTAGAATGTATGGAGATTTGTGTTGCGAATTTTCCAAGTATTCTCCGTTTGTCAATCCTGTCTAAATTATCATAAAAATAATAATTACCTGCACCAAGATAAAAACACATACCCAGGGATGTGCTGGAGCCGGCTCGCACCGTCTCGGGCGAGCGGGTTGTTAAGATCTTGGAAAATCGGCGAGCCGGTTGTTAAATTATTATGCGAATAAAAATTCAGATCGTTTTCATATTTTATTATTAAACGTTCAGACCCTATTATGGAAAGAAATAGGTTTGACTACATGCTGCATACTTCACCGTTGCGTACATTCATTGAGGGCATCGCAGGCACAGTCCCTAAAGAGATTTTTTATTATATTAATTAAAAATATCTTGAAATATTATTTCAATTACGAATATTAGTTTTTAGTTTAAAGAAAATCAAAATTGAAGAAACTGCTGTAACATCAAAAAATTCCCCAGATGAACAAACAAACTCTAGCATCACAGCATCTACATCAGAATCTATCGGAAAAATAGAAGAACAATTTGACAGTCAGCTACCCGATTGCTGGAATGGAAAACAACTTAAGATATTTACAGATCAATATAAATGGTTAGCAGTAAAAAATGGAAAATTACGTTGCAAAGATTGTTCCCAAATAAAAAACTAGGGCATTGAAAGCGAAAAACACGTACATGTTTCAAAAGAATGGATAGCAAGATTGATTGTTCCTAACAGATTAAAGAAAGAATCTAGACAAGCTTTTCTTCGTAAAAATTTAAAGAGCATTCCCTGTATCATGTACATCTTAAAATTCAGGAGATGTTATATCGCGAGGAACAACTGAAGGGAATTAATCAATCAAACACCACTTTACTTCAATATAAGAGAAAACTGATTTTAATTATTTTATTATGTTAAAAACTCTTTCACAAAAATGCTGTATATTTTCTTTATACTAACAGTATACTATCATACTAAGACGAAATCCCTTTTGGGATTTTTGAGGTGCGCGCGCCGCGAATATTTTAACTAGACTCCGCGTATATTTTCTTCACTCCAAAAGCGATAGCGACAAACAAAAAAAATGCTTGATTAGCAGATATGTACTTACACTGATCGTGTGCAAAAAAAAAGGCGACTCGAGAAGCGATAGCCAGAAACAGAAAATGCTTAATTCGCATATATTTACTTATTCGGGCAACTCAAGAGTTTATGTTGCGATCTAGCTTGCAATACAAAGTATTCTTGTAATCAAAAATTGAAATTGGAGCCTCAGTCACGTTGACTGGAATGTGATTGAGGATGTAAGTACATGTGAAAAGATTTATTTGTTTTATTTTCAGTTTTAATTACGATTGAAAAATTGAAATTGTTGGGGATCGAATTGTTGGTGATCGATTCACAACATCCCTCCCCCCTTTTAAAAATAAAACTGAAATTCTGAAGTTTTCGAAAAAAAAATGTTTTCGAAGCGAACGCACCTCAAATTTGGCTAAAGATAACATTTAAGTATATTTGGTTATTTGTAATTACTTTTATGAAATATATTTTTTTGTATTATTATTTAATATATAAGTATCTTTGTTTTATATAAAATAATATTTTTTTTGTATAAATGGTTATAATAGTATAATGAACTTTTACTTCATGTTACTTATGGTAAATCAACAAAAAAATTTTTTCGCTTTTCTTTTCCGTTGCGTAATTGTATAATTATGGATAGAAAAATATTTTTGGTTGTTTAGTGTTACAGTAATAATTTTTATCCTACATCCTAATGAGATAAAAAGTCATTTAGGCATGATCCAAAACAAATATATTATCAAAAATTTTTTTTCTTTTTTTTTAAATATAAGAGAAATATAAAATTTATTCATTTTTTCTTTCTTTATCATATAGTATCGTATATAACTACAAGTTTTGTTTGTATTCACTTTTCCTTTTTTTCATATTCTTATTTTTATTTACTCTTCTTTATATTCTACAATATTTTTAAAATGAAATAACTAAATTTATATATACATATACCATGAGTGAAGTAACTTTTTCTGATTTAAACCTTTAGTGTGAGTTTAGTCGACTTGGTCTGACTTTTGTCCTCGTTTATTTCAACATTTTCTTCGTGGTCTTGTGTCTTTTGGTTGTCTTTTTTAAAACGAATGTTTTCGCGTATTTTCCCAAGGGACAATTTACGCCAAGTAAAAAGTTTGTACAATGCAAAAGCAAGTATTATCAATAGTAAAATATAGCCTAGGGAGTAGTGGTGGACATGATGAGTATTTATACTGTCTTGGGTAATGTCTAATTTTTCTTGGCCTCTAATGGCTTGCAATAATGTGTCCAGATCATTTCTGGCCGAATACTTAAGCACGGCAGTTTGTGGTTGATCAGGATAATCTGACCTTACAGAGAAATTCAAAAAATTTTGTGTAATATTAAATGCCGGAATAAATAAGTTCGGTTCCATGGTTTCCTTTATATTATTAGCTTGTATCGTAAGTTCTTTACTACGTAAATAACATTCACGAGGGATATGAACAATGCCAGTATTTTTTAAAACCAAAGGATTTATTTTGTCCTTACAAATAATGTCTACAACTATATCTTTATCGATGGAGAATAACCAGTTATTGGCAGTAGCCAATTGAATCCAGAATGAATTGAGTTTAGTTAATTTGATAGTGCAAATGTCTGATGCGGGGTTTTCTCTTCTGAGTAGGGTAATTTCGCACAGGTGGTTCCTAGAGAGCGAGTTTAAAAGCGGATGATGCAATTGACATAAATATTCTAAACTATTTTCTATATGACAACTTACGAGATCATTTTTGTTAAGACTATAATAATGCTCTCTGTTATAATCTACTGCTAGAAATTCAGTAGAAGGCTGAATATAAACGAATGTCTTGTTAAAATGTGTGGGCAAAGGAATTACTTTATATAATTGGTACTTTGCATTGAAGGGTAAGGGAATAGTAAGCTCAAAAATTATTCTATTTTTATGTATTGCAGTGCTCATTCTGGCAATTTTGTATACTTTTAGTAGATTGTTATCTCCTGGATTTACTGGTAATGATAAAGAGCTTGGTATTTCCTTTTGAATTGTTTGTAGTATAGTTTCTAGCTGGCATCTGTAACTAAATCTATAAGGATGGATTGTGTTGACAACATCCGGAACAGGATCAAAGTAATTAAGGTGGAAATTGATTCAATTTCCATAATAGCCTCGTTAGTTAAATTAGAATCCGACAGACTTTGAAGTTTGGAGGCAATGGTAACGTATTGCGCATTAATAGTAGCGAGTGTCTTATTGAACACGTTTACAGTAGAATCTAATAGGTAGGTATTGTTTCTCACTAGATTTTCCAAATGTTTGTCGTTTTTACGTAATAGATCTATTTGGTCGTCATAATACTTTGCGTCCTCGTCATTTAAAATTCCGAAAAGTGATTTACTTACGACGCCTATTATATTGAACAAACCACGTTTTTGTCGGATACGGTTTTCCAGAAGGTTATTTTTTTGAGCTATGTCTGAAGTAATATGGTTAATTTCTGCAACTATGGTTATACATATCTGTGTTAAATTCTCATGCTTTTTTAGCGTTCCACAAATTTTGTTTAATTGAGTAACATACCATTGTATATATTTTAATTCTGTTCTCAAAGTATCAAGATCAAAATATGAGACAACTTTCCATTCATTAGAATACAGCTTCACTTCCCCCACTTGTTCGAAGTACATTCCCGGATTGTCGTTGATCGGTGTTACCTTGGCATTCTGAGCCGTAGCAACTGCAACCCAGATTAGAAAAAGTTTTGTATCCATTTTCTGAAACGAGTGTTTTTACACTTATAAGTTTTATTCAATAAACAGCTTTAAATTATTGTTGTGAATAGTTTTGTTCTTTTTTCCTAGTTTAATTGTTGTAGTTTCGACCGAATTGGTCTTAACAACGTTATAGGGTCCCTCCCATAATGGTGAGAGTTTACTTCTTTTCTGATTTCTTAGTAACACTTTATCTCCTATTTTAAATTGACAGGGTTTAGTACCTTTATCATAATAAATCTTACACTTTTCCTTTACGGTGTTTAGTGAATCTTTGGCTATTTGATACCCGTGCTGTAATCTGGACCGTAACTCATTAACATAGTCTTCGTAGTTATAGCAAACTTGGGGCTCTACTGTAAGCGTAGAGGGAATTCTTGCAGGGAAACCGTAGAGGAGTTCGAAGGGAGTTAAGTTTGTACTGCTGTGTGGCGTAGTATTATACGTAAACATTGAGTATGGGATCCATGAATCCCAGTTCATAGCATCTCTATCGACATAATGTCGAAGATATTCCGCTAATGTACGGTGGCTTCGCTCTAAAGCTCCGTTTGATTGCGGGTGGTACGGTGTAGTTTGAAGTTTCTTAATTTTCAATAATTTGCATGTTTCCTGAAATAATTTGCTCAAAAAGTTCGACCCTTGATCTGTGAGAATAAAAGCCGGTAGACCAAATTGACATATTATTCCTTTTACAAACGTCTCCGCTATTGTATGAGCTTCCGCGTTCTTAATTGGGAACGCAGAGGAAAACTTGGTTAAATCGTCTTGGAAAGTTAAGATATAACGATTTCCTTCATAACTAGTATTCAGTGGGCCAACGATATCGAGGGCCACTCGCTCAAATGGTCTCGAGCTCGTAGTAGTTATTTTCATCGGCAAAGGCGATTTCTTACAAAGCTTGTTCCTTTGACAAGATGGACATTTTCTTATATAATCCTTTATATCTTGAAACATGGTGGGCCAACTAAAACATTGTTTTAATCGCTTAAACGTACGCGATATGCCCTGGTGACCTCCGAGAGGATTATCATGAAACTCGCGGAGTACTTTATCTATTTCGTCTCTGCTAACTAACTTTGTTTTATTGTCCACGTATAAGGTACAGATTGTCTTATTAGGTTCGAATATATATGAGCACATTTTTCTTATATTTTCCAATGAGCTTTGGTCTACTGTAGTTATTAATATATTTACTCTACTTAAATTGTGTAGCAGACTATATGATAGAAACTCGGTTAATATTCCGAAAAGTATTTTACTGTCGTTTTGTGAGCGAATGGGTAGGAAAGCTTTTGAAACAATATAACTTGATCCATTCGACTTCTTAATTTTAATTTCACTAACCTGAGGGTTGGTACTATCGCCGATACACTCTTTTACTTTATCTTTTAAATTCCCAGTAGGGGTTAAGATAACAAATTTGTGCGTTATTTTATTTAAGTCTATCAATGAATCTTGGTTTATTTTTACATCTGAACTAAGTACTTCAGTTTTCAAGAAATTTTCATAGGTTACATTTTCTCCCATTTCATTTGCTTTTATTTTCGTTGCTGAAACTGGAAGCACGTTATCTTCTTCCCTTTTTTTCATTTGGTGACGGGTAACTACCATTATATCGTTTTTGCTGTTAATCTGAGTCACGTCTTCAGTAGGATTGTCTATTTTTATACGACTTAAAGCATCGCATTGATGTTATATTTTCCTGGTTTATACAATATTTCATATGAATATTCCTCCAGTCGAATTCGCCATCGTATTAATCGAGAAGTAGGATTTTTAAGGCCAAGGAGCCATATAAGCGGTTTGTGATCGGTTATTATCTTGAAGTTTTTACCATATAGGTAAGGTCTAAATTGTTCCACTGCAAACACAATTGCCAACAGCTCTTTTTCCGTAGTAGTGTATCTAGTCTCCGCAGGATTAAGGGTTCGACTGGCAAAACACACTGGTTTGTCTGTCCCAATATTTCCCTGCGAAAGTACTGCGCCAACAGCTTGATCACTGGCGTCAGTGGTCACTAAAAACTCACGGTCGAACTGAGGATACGCAAGAACAGGTGCAGTTGTCAACTTTTCCTTCAGACAACGAAAGGCTTCATCGCAGAAAGTATCCCACTTGAACGGAATGTTTTTCTTTAATAAACTTGTCAGTGGCTTCGATATTTTCGCGAAGTTATCGATAAAGCGCCTATAATATCCCGCAAGTCCGAGAAAAGACCTAACATCCTTTTCGCGTTTTGGTATGGGATATAACGTTATCGATTCTAACTTCTTTGGATCAGGTTTCAATCCTTTTTCGCTTACGATATGTCCTAGGTACATTAGTTCTTTCCTCAAAAAGTTACATTTGTCGGGCTGTAGTTTAAGTTTATGTCGGTTAAGACGTTCTAGAACACGTATCAATTTCTCGTTATGATCATTTAAATTATAGCCATGTATTACTATGTCGTCCATATATATAAAGCAATGAATACCTTGGAGGCCAGTCATGACATTATTCATGAGCCTCTGAAAAGTGGCAGGAGAGTTCTTTAAACCGAATGGCATTCGGTTATAGTGAAAATGCCCAAAAGGAGTGCTAAAGGCAGTCTTTTCTTTATGTTCGTTACTCATAGGTATTTGATGGAATCCCTTCGCTAGATCTAGCGAGCTGAAGTATTTAGACCGACCCAACTGATCTAATATATCTGATATATTAGGCAGTGGGTACGCGTCTCCTACGGTGATTTCATTCAACCTGCGGAAATCGACCACAACTCTCCACTGCTTATTTCCGGCGCTATCGGCCTTCTTGGGGACCAAGAGTAGTGGCGAATTCCATGGGCTGTAACTTGGGCTGATAATTCCATCATTTAGCATTTCTTGAACCTGTTTATCAACTTCAGCCTTTTGGCGTTCTGGCAGACGATAGGGTTTAACATAAATTGGGGGTCTGTCTAGAGGAGTATGAATTTCGTGCTTTATAGCATCAGTGCAGGTAAGAACGTCTCCTTTCAAGTAAAATAGGTGGTTATATTTTCTACAAATGCTTAATATAGAATTTTTTTCTTCATTATTGCAGTGATCAAGCTTAAGCAATTCTTCTAATTTCTTGAGTCTATTGACTACCGGATCTTCCTCGCAATTCATGGCTAAAATACTGTAGTTATCTAAATTATCGTACTGGGCATTTATATCGTTTACGTTTAACTCAATATCATTTTCATTACAGTTTAGAATTGAAACTTTCGCTATCAAATTCTCTGACCGGACCATTGTATTACCTAAATATACACCAGGTTTTACTTCCTTTTTAAAGTAAACAAAGTCGCCATCACGGGTCGTGGGCAAATTTATAATTGCTTCACTTCTGGCCGGGAGGGTAATCTTATTCATTTTATGAACACGTGCTGAAATTTCCTTGGGACCACTTACATTCGGTTTAATTTTATTAAATTGTTCAGCAGGTATTCTGCTGGGGTCCCTATATTTAATACATAATTCCAATTTGTTGGTTAAATAATCTATCCTAGCATTATATTTACTCAAGAAATCATTTCCAAGCAGGCCGTCATATTTCAAATTAGAATTTTCAGGTATAAAATGATACAAATGTTCAAAGTTATATTTGTTAGTTCCGTCAGTTAACTGAAAAGTACCTAGAGCCTGGCCAATAGTTGCAACAGATTCTCCTGATAAAGTCGATATGACGCACCTTTGCAAATGTGCACTGTCATTTAAAGGCACATTATTTGATTTAACTAAGCTAATTTCGGCTCCCGTATCTATAAGGAATGTAGAGTAAGGCTTTTGGGAAGGAATAAATGGTACACACACATTCAATGAATTTTCAAACTTTTTTAACATTATAGATACATTAAAAGTATTTTCTTTGTCGTAAGTTTTTACAACTCGTTGTGTATTTCGGCTGTTACTTGCTGCATTCGGTTGCGGGAGGGTCTGCCGGCTGTTCCCACCCGCGCTCTTTCGTTTCCCTTGTATTGAGATTCACGTTGATCTTGAACTTGATTGGTTTGATTTTCAATAATGTGAGCGCTATGAGCATTTGGAGCGTAGTCAACATATCGACGAACGGGCTGAGACATGACACTGTTGCGACGGCCTCGAGTGTAAACTTCACTAGCTCTATACAAATTTTGTTGAGGATTTTGATTAGAACTTGACTTAGAATTGGGTACATTATTTCGCCCCATTCTTGCATAGCAATTATTAATAGTATGGTTGGGCTTCCTACAGTAACTACAAACGATATGCTGAACCTCTCTTTTTATCTGTGCCGGTTTGAAATTTGGTAGGTTCCTATTGTAATAGCAATTATCTTTAAAATGTCCCATACGACCACAGATTTGACAGCTCGGAAGGGGAGGCCTTGAGATACTTCGATTAAATTGTGTTGTTTGGGGAGTACGTTCCAACCTATTAGAATGGTCTATAGCAAATTCTATAGCCTTTCGCAAACTATTTTCTGCTCGAGCTTTTACCAGTAACCTAACCCGCTCATTTCTCAGGCCGTCTTCGAAAGTTTGTATAGCCAACTTTTCATTTTCATTAAGTAGGAATTTCTGAGCTTCTGTCTCAGTCACGCTTTCGTACGTACTGGTATTCAAACTAGACAATAACTTTGAAACCTTTTCTCCGAAATCTCTAACATTTTCCCGAAAACTTTGCCTTGCGGCTAACAATTCGTTTTGGGCAACTGAACGTGATTTTACTTGCGAAAACTCTCCCTTGAGAGCATTTTTAAGATCTTCCCATTTTTCAAATGTTTTATATTTGATAAATTCATACGCGGCGCCACTTAATCGAGTTCTTACTATGTTAAGATACAACTGTTTATCCTGTTCGGAAACGCTTGAAGTGAACAATAAATTACAACAAACCAAAAACTTGTGTAATTCTGTGGAGTCACCATTGTACTCTGGTATCATACACCTGACATCAGAAAGACTAATTGATTTGATTTCGTCTTCGTTTGCCATGGTGAATGATTCCGAGTGGAAAGGTAACTCCTCAAACTCTCGAACGAGTTTGGCGCGACGTCGGGAAAGAATTGTTTTACGAGTTAAGATACAGATTTTAGACAAACTCAGAACTTTGAAGAAATTGTTGAATTTCACAGATAAAACTTCACTTGGGGATCAAGCACTTCACTTTGGAATCAACATGTATAAAAATTTGATATATATATAATCTCCACCGTGTTAATATATAATATAGTATAATAATATATAATAATAGTATAATATAGTAATATATATAATAATAGTATGATAACTAGAAATATTTTCAATTTACAATTATTAAGACTTACTGAGACTTATGAAGGCAAAGAAAAATTTTCCGTCTTAAGTCAAAAAAAGAAATTTCTTCGTGATATACGTAGTTGAAGTCGTCACTGGTTTAACGTCGTTGTGTTGTTATTGTTACTACGATTTGGTGATTTCCTGTAGGGCTATAGGGAAAATCTCGTATGTCAATTACTTATTACAGATGTGCTCTTTAGTAAATCATAAAATTTCAAATGCTTGCTGTTGTATATTTTGCATCATTTATTGGCTGTTGTGGCGCGCCGTTCCTCGTCTTTATGATGTTATTCCTCTTAATATTTTAACTTTTTTTTTTATCACTTGATCATTTATTACTTGATCATTTATTTCTTTCACTTTGATAGCCGTTTGGTGTGTAATTATTATTTTTTTTTTTTTATTCTTTGGGCATGGCAGGTCTTACTAACCTTTACCAATATCCCACCGCTGCCACCATGTGTTATATCGCGAGGAACAACTGAAGGGAATTAATCAATCAAACACCACTTTACTTCAATATAAGAGAAAACTGATTTTAATTATTTTATTATGTTAAAAACTCTTTCACAAAAATGCTGTATATTTTCTTTATACTAACAGTATACTATCATACTAAGACGAAATCCCTTTTGGGATTTTTGAGGTGCGCGCGCCGCGAATATTTTAACTAGACTCCGCGTATATTTTCTTCACTCCAAAAGCGATAGCGACAAACAAAAAAAATGCTTGATTAGCAGATATGTACTTACACTGATCGTGTGCAAAAAAAAAGGCGACTCGAGAAGCGATAGCCAGAAACAGAAAATGCTTAATTCGCATATATTTACTTATTCGGGCAACTCAAGAGTTTATGTTGCGATCTAGCTTGCAATACAAAGTATTCTTGTAATCAAAAATTGAAATTGGAGCCTCAGTCACGTTGACTGGAATGTGATTGAGGATGTAAGTACATGTGAAAAGATTTATTTGTTTTATTTTCAGTTTTAATTACGATTGAAAAATTGAAATTGTTGGGGATCGAATTGTTGGTGATCGATTCACAACAGAGACCATTAGTAAATACGATAAACAAATTTTGCCTACTGTAGTCGACGTTCTAAATTCAGAAGCAATTAATACTACAATTAAAATTTTTAATACCGTTTATAGTCTTGTAAAGCTTCATCGCCCATTATCGGATATAGAAGGCGCTTTAGAATTACAAAAAAAAAAAAAAAAAAAAATGGAATTGATGTTGGAAATTGTTTGCATTCCAGATTTAGTACCACACGAATAGCAACACATATTGCAAACGAAATTAAAGTAACGGTATTTAAAAACATTATCAAACAGAATTCAAAAATTTGTATAATAATCGATGAAGTAGGTACACTAGTTATATTCTTACAATGTGAAATCGAATCTGCAGGTGAACCGGTAATGATATTTGTAGATTTAAAAGAACTGACGTCTACGACGGCAGAAAATATTCTTAAGACGTTAATTAAGTGTTTGGAGGAATATGGTCTTAATAACGATTATTAAAAAAAAAAAATCTAATAGCATTCTGTTCAGATGGCGCATCGACCATGCTAGGAATTTAGTCTGGGGTTGCCACTAAATTGGTTGAAATTTGTCCTAATTTAGTGGTGTGGCATTTTTTAAACCACCGTATACAACTAGCACTAGATGATTCTATAAAAGAAATAAATCAGAGGTTAACCACTTTAAAATTTTCTTGGGCAAATTGTATTCGATATATCATCAATCCAACAAGAACCAAACTGTATTGGAAACCGTTGCCAAAGAAATGAGCATCAAAAATAATTAAGATTGGTCGCGTGTTAGGTCCTCGGTGGACAGCTTGCAGCTTAAGATCTGCTACTGCGGTCTGGTGCGCATATCCTGCGCTATACACGTATTTTTCCCACTCCGTATCATATTCTGGAATGGCTAAAAAATTAGCCAATACAAATTTTATTAAGGATTTGGCACTGATGATAGACATATTAGAAGAACTTTCCATTCTTTCAAATGCCCTGCAATCGAGAACAATAAATATCTCGAGAGTCGATAAATTAATTAAACATACAATAAGAGCAATAGAATTACGAAAAAATAATTTTGGAAACTATAAAAACAGAGTTGCAAGTTTAATTACTTCAAATGAGTTTAAATGTATACAATTTGAAAACAACAATAAATTTAAATCTATTCCAAGAGCAAAAATTATTAGATAGTATCACGCAAAATATAAAATTACGTCTTTTATCTGCTACCCATATAAGTTTTAGATCCTTGCTCGTGGCTAATAGATAAAATCGTTTCATCTTGGTTAGAAGAGCTAAAAATGTTTTTAATTTGTTATTTCCTTACACAACCCATTATATTTTTGGTGACAAGTTTCAAGTCTTGGTTTTGACTCATCAACATGTCCCAAACAGCGAAATTGAGTGACTTGAAAAACAAATGAAAAAATAGAATAAAGAAAAGAAATGAAACAATGAAAAAAATTTGAGAAAAATAGAAAAAAAAATAAAATCCCTTTTGAACAAATATAAGTTTACCCCGGTAAAAAAATCCGAAAGAGTAATCTCTACTTTTACTTGGTTAGAAGGGAAAGAAAAAGTTTTAAAATTAGGGGAATTTCTAAAATATAAAATTGATATTAACGAATTCCCTGATTTCGCTGATTCAAACTTAGAGTCTAAAAATATTCAGGTATCAAATACAATTAACACCATTGCAATTAGTAGTGCAGAAGCGGAAAGATGTTTTAGTTTAATGAATATTATTGTCACAAAATTGAGAACAAGCTTAACAGTCGATCATGTTGCTGATTTAAAGATAATTAATTTATTGGGGAAACCAATAGAGGATTCTACTGCTACTCCATATGTAAAGTCTTGGATAAACAAAAATCATAATTTAGTAACCAACACAAGAATTAGAAAAAGTGCCCCGAAAGAGTTTTCTTATAATGAAATAGGCATATGGAACTTATATTAATTTTTATTTTTTCCCGGACGGGAATCGAACCTACACTTGTTAGAATCAGTCAATGATGAATAAAGAAGAATTTTTTAAGAACTTTTATTTTTATCGATTCTAAATCAAATTCATAAATACAAGAAGAGAAAACAACCGCCTCGTCCGGGGTTTGAAACCGGGACCTTCCGTTGTTTTTTCTTCTTGTATTTATGAATTTGATTTAGAATCGATAAAAATAAAAGTTTTTAAAAAATTCTTCTTTATCCATTATATTAATTCTTATTAAATAAGTAAGTATATTGATTTTTCAAATGTATACTATCAAAATATGTATTATAATAAAAATGTTTTTTTATACTTTTAATTTTGATTTTATCTTGTCTTTGCCGTTCTTTTTTTAGCGAGCCGGTTCTTAAATTTTTGGTAGCACACCCCTGCACATACCTGCTTATGTGTGTACGATCAATCTCTCAACTGCGTGAACATCAGTTAGTCTGCTAATCTTTCTGCTTCCATAGGTGGTGGTGGAAACAAGCGGATTAAATTCAAAAAAGATAAAATTCCGGAATCCCAGTCTAGAATACCCGGGTAAGCATGAAAAATTATTTTATAATGTAGACTCAGCCGTACCGTTTTCTCGTTCTACTTCTGTGTACAGTATACGTTTTCCTGCTCTCTTAATCGCTGTGAATATAACTGACTGATATATAGACAATTTTTCCAGTAAATGTTGGCTAACTTCTTTATATGACAAATGGAAGTCATAAATTATCTGAAATCAAAGAAGCACAATAAAGTCTGTTAAGATAATGCTTCCAGAGCTCTCACCAATTCAGGACAGGTGAACAAGTAATTATAAGTATTGTATAAGTTGACAGTTTGAGGTTTCTTAATTTCTGCTCGCCTGTGCGATAGGGTTGATTTCAGTTTAGCTTTTGCTAATTCTACTTGCTCTGGGAAGCACGCAGACCGTAGTTCTTCTAAATCTTTTGGAATTTGGTTTGCATCCAGGTTAAACTCTTCTACTACAACGTTCTCTTTCGTACTTTCAAAACTTTGCTCCAGCTTCCGCTTTTTAGCTCAGTCGTTTTTGAGCTTTATTTGTAAAATGCCAGTATTTTGTCCATTAACGAGTAAGTCCTAAACAATAAGTAAATTTTAAACCGCTTAACTTTCAATAACAGTTATATTCTCACTATTGTATCAGCTTTGGAAGATTTTAGGCATTGAAATAAGCTAACTGCAGTCCGAGCAACTGATGTGAGTTCCTCTTGTGAAGGATTGAAGGTAAAAGTCTCTTCAATGAATGC
The DNA here is from genome assembly GCA_963924295.1 of Dioctria rufipes. Taxonomy (NCBI): domain Eukaryota; kingdom Metazoa; phylum Arthropoda; class Insecta; order Diptera; family Asilidae; genus Dioctria; species Dioctria rufipes. The sequence continues at coordinate 74,160,333 of OZ002742.1, read as the reverse complement.
TGCTAAAAAAGCTATTATTTTCCTCCTTTGCACATCTGTCAATGCTTTTCGCCGATAGTACTCCCTTAAAATTTCCTCACCACACCCGACTTTTTTGAAATAAAAGCTTTAATTGCCTAAATAATAAATATAATCTAATCTATAATCAAAGCAAATTTTTGTTATTATGTAATCACCTCAACAGTAACTATTAGGCTTAAACCAATGCATGCATCGATTCTTCTAACTGGTTGAGGTGATTCAGATATAATATTTTGGTTGTTGGCATTGTTCAAATTCGTGCTAGATTCTTGCATATTATCCAAATTACAGAAGCTGTTTTTCTTTACATTTAACAGATTACGTTTGGACTTTTTACCGGGTTAAACTTAATGTTGTTCAAGAAAGAATTTTTTTGGGATTCTCCGGTATATAGCAAAAGCTAGAAAATGTTCTAATTTGTTATTTCATCATACAACCCATTAATTTTTGGTGACAAGTTTCAAGGCTTGGTTTGACTATTCAACAGGTCACAAATAGCGAAACAAATGAAAAAATGAAAAAAGAAGAAAGAAATGAAAAGTTTGAGAAAATACAAAAAAAAAACAATTTTTTTATTTATTAAAAAAAAATTTAAAAAAATTTAAAGAAACATTCGAAGCGAATCGAACCTGTATACGCCAAGCAGTGGGCCATTGCTGTCTTTATGTTCCAGGCCGTGACATCGAATTCTTTGAATGTATTAGAGTGGTACGATTTCGTACTTCTTTTAGCATTTGTTCTTATGGAAAAATGCATTACTTTCAACTTTAACCTTCTGCACAATGTAAATAAGCCTCCGTACTAAAAGTTTTATTCAGGAATTTTGTTATTTAATTCTTTGTGCATTTACCAGTAGATAAATCTAAGTACTTTCTTTAAGAAAATTCTTTACATTTTATTACTCAAACATAACACTACACATAAAAATGAGAAAATGCGTTGAAATCTGTTGCCTTCATACCAGCTTTCATATCTCTGTGTGTTTTCTCACAGAGTAATGAAAGCTCACTTCAAAGTGGGAGCAAATAGTTTTTAAATCAGATCTACTTTTGTTTGAAACTGATTTTCTTTTGAAAATGTATAAAAACCTAAAGTATAAATTATACAACCATAAAGTCAACAAAATTTCCTATAAAATAGGCTAATATTTGAATTACCTTTGAATTATAATTTAAAAGTTATGAAGAGTTAAACACAGAAAACCGTTGCCGTCCGTTCGATTCACAGCGCAGTGAGCAAGCGCAGCTTGTGAAAATATGAGGAGAATGTGCAGCTCTGCCGATTCATTGACTAAAAAATACTTTGAGTCATGTTTGAAATGAAAACACTGAATTATTTGATATGGAATGTGGAAAATATTTTTAAATTGATAGAAGCATTACAGGATAATATATAAAAATGGTTAACATTGTCTTTTTGTTTTTATTGTACTTAAGAAGTTACTGTGTGCTAAACATTGAAAGACTTATTTTTTTCATATAACTCAATAGGCAAGCTCAAAGCTCTGATTGCTTTCCAGTGTGATTTGTGGTATGAAGGCAACAGAATTGAACGCATTTTCTCATTTTTATGTGTAGTGTTATGTTTGAGTAATAAAATATAAAGAATTTTCTTAAAGAAAGTACTTAGATTTATATACTGGTAAATGCACAAGAAATTAAATAACAAAATTCCTGAATAAAACTTTTAGTACGGAGGCTTATTTACATTGTGTAGAAGGTTGAAAGTAATGCATTTTTCCATAAGAACAAATGCTAAGAGAAGTACGAAATCGTACCACTCTAATACTTTTGCAAGTAGCAAAATCGTTTTGTGTCATGGCCTGGAACATAAAGACGGCAATGAGTGGGCTGAAAAATAAAAAAGAAAGGGAAGAAGAAGAAGCGTTTCGTGTCAGCAGAAAACCTAACACTCATCGGTGCAGCTTGGTTTTCTGCCTGCTGCAGACGCTTGAAAATAGATCAAACTGATCTCTTCTCATATAAACTCAGAAATAAATTCTGGGTGTGAATTATATGTGGAAAAAACACTCCTATACATGCCCAGGAGGAAAAATAAACAGATTACGTTTGGACTTTTTACCGGGTTAAACTTAATTTTGTTCAAGAAGGAATTTTTTGGGATTCTCCGGTATATAGCAAAAGCTAAAAAATTTTCTAATTTGTTATTTCATCACACAACCCATTAATTTTTGGTAACAAGTTTCACTGGCTGTTTGACTATTCAACAGGTCACAAATATCGAAATTGTGTGATTTGAAAAACAAATGAAAAAATGAAAAGAAGAAGAAAGAAATAAAAGTTTGAGAAATATAGACAAAAAACAATTTTTTTATTTATTAAAAAAATTTAAAAAACTTTAAAGAAACAGATTCATTCGAAGCGAATCGAACCTGTATACGCCACGCAGTGGGCTGAAAATAAAGAAGAAAAGGAAGAAGAAAAAGCGTTTCGTGTCAGCAGAAAACCTTACACTCTTTTTCTTCTTCCTTTTCTTCTTTATTTTCAGCCCACTGCGTGGCGTATACAGGTTCGATTCGCTTCGAATGAATCTGTTTCTTTAAAGTTTTTTAAATTTTTTTAATAAATAAAAAAATTGTTTTTTTTTTCTATTTTTCTCAAACTTTTATTTCTTTCTTCTTCTTTTCATTTTTTCATTTGTTTTTCAAATCACACAATTTCGATATTTGTGACCTGTTGATGAGTCAAACCAAGACTTGAAATTTGTCACCAAAAATTAATGGGTTGTGTGATGAAATAACAAATTAGAACATTTTTTAGCTTTGGCTATATACCGGAGAATCCTAAAAAAATTCTTTCTTGAACAAATTTACATTTAACATAAAACACGGATGCAAGTAGAATTGAGAAATATATTCCATGAAGAAATCTGATTCAACAGTGGCGTTATGAAATTTTGTGAATCCCTCGAAATCATCGTACAAAATATTTGTATTTTGCAAAGCTAAAAAGCATTAAAATTAGAATATTATAATTAAAAATAATCGAAGATGATAGATGATATTATATTAACCACGTTTCAGAAGTTTCGGTTTTAGATTACATTGTAATTTTCAATGCCAGATTATAAAGAGACCCAACCCACCTGTTGTTCTGTACATATAATTATTTATTGAATAGTTGATTCCAAGAAAGGAAAGAAGAGATAAAATTTTTCGAGTACTCATAATCTGACTTTAATTTTAATTATACTCAACCCAATCTGTAAATTTATTTTGAATTTAAAAAAAACAAATCTTCCAAGATAGGTGTGAATAAAACATGATTTTTGTTAATAAACAAAGTGCAAAAATAAATTGGAAATGTTTCCGTTAGATGAAAGGAAATAATACTTACACTACTCACCTGAAAAAATGAAGTCTGTGTACTCTAATTCAACTTTTTCATTAGAGTGTTTTTCCACTCGCACAATTTTTCTAGAGCTATTTTCATAAGCAAAAGTCACATAAATTTCCGGATATAAAACCATGTCGACCACTTTACTTCACGAGTAACAACGTTAAACTAACCATAATCGCAAAATACCTGCCAAGCCAGGAAATTCCGTCTAAAAATTAACCGTAATTCCCTAATTTTTAATATGCTTAAAATATTGATTCTATACTATGACCAATTGAATTCAAAGAAAAATCACTGTTACTTCACATTTTTATATTTTATATTGGATAAGACTTATATTGAAATGGCATAGATGCAAGATCATTCGTAGAATTGAATATAAGGTCAGATGAGTTTATCCCAATTTGGTATACATTCCATAAGAATTTCGAATAGATTCCATACCAACTTCGTATAAAATCTAATATTCGTGAGATAAATACATTTTCACATAAATTTTAATTTTTCTTGGTATGAATGTTAAACAATTTATAGCATGTTAAGATTAATTGCGAAAATTAATACATATTTGTTATAAAGTTTGGTATAAATACTGTTCATATTATTCCATTTATAAAATTCTATAATATTTTTTGCATGCGTGCACTTTATAACAAAAAAGAAAATATATGTACATACATATTTTTATACTATATACCAAAATTTCTAACCGTATAGCGACCTAGAGGGTCAAGAAGTGGAACCACTGCGTGCAATTCATTTTCCCGGAAGCTTTCATTAAGTCAACTTCCAACTTCTCGACCGTTATGCTAAAATCTCATTCTGTACCATAATCTCGAAGGAAGGTCATTCAAGAGTTCAAGAAAATTTACATATTTGGAGAAGCTCCAAATATATTTCTTTAATCGAAGTTGTGACTGTAATTACCCACAAGTTACATGGGTGGCACCAACCTTTGATTGGCAATCTCGTAGGGACATTTGTAGGGATTTACAAATGGAACAAAGTCACCTTGAACATTGGGAAAGGGTGCGAGTAAGTACGCGTTGTGATTCGCCAATTTGTAAATAAAAATAAAAAAAACAATTCAGTCTGTCAGTAAAGGCCACACCCTAGACAAATTAATAACATACAAAGACTGCACTGGACACGTAGAACAAAAATATGCAACGCTTTTCTAGAATATAAAATTAACGATGCCTCGACGATGCCTCGACTTGGCACTTGATGACGTGCCAAAAGGGTAAGCCACCAATGCCTCGCTCCATACAAAATCACTGTTGCCTTGATCCGATGCGATGAAGAGAAGGCCACAAGTCTTTCTTAGAAATTTACTGGAAATTCTTCCTTCGAATTTTTATGCATTGGCTGGTCCGAGAGCAGTGCCTCGCTCGAATATAAAATCTTATAACATTGCCTCGACCTGATGTGTAGAGAAGGCCGAAATTTTTTCTTAGTAATTTCCTGGACATTTTTTCCTTAGAATTCATACGCACTTTTGGAGGGCGACAACAATTTTTATGAGCGTAGACACTAGGCAAGCAATAAGCAATTTTTTTTTTTAGAAATTTACACAAAATGTTTCGGTAGAAGTTTTATTCATGGTGGTGGCCGACTAGTCTTATTTTCAGGGGTACACGTACAGCATGTACATCGTTGTTAGATTTTATATTCGAGCGAGGCACTGCTCTCGGCTTCAGCCAATGCATTAAAATTCCAAGGAAGAAATTTCCAGTAAATTTCTAAGAAAAACTTGTGGCCTTTTCTTCATCAGATCGAGGCAACATTGATTTTGTATGGAGCGAGGCATTGGTGGCTTACCCTTTGGGCACGTCATCAAGTGCCAAGTCGAGGCGTCTTCGAGGAATCGTTAATTTTATATTCTAGAAAAGCGTTGCATATTTTTGTTCTACGTGTCCAGTCTTTGTATGTTATTAATTTGTCTATGCCAAAACACAGTGAGGACGACACAACAAAGTCGCCGTAAATTGGTTGCTGTCAAAGATTTGAATATACGGAAGTCCCATATACTTAACACAATGAGGGCGACGCGATAAGTTGCCAACAAAAAGTTTGGGAAAATCTCTAAATTAGTCGCCAACATAATTGACATTTCTGTGTGGACAGTGAATAATTGACATTCATGTTATGTGGATTTGGATATTTTTATGAAACATAGTAAATTAAAAGATAATAGTAAATAAACTAGTTATTAAAAACTTCTATAAAATTAATTTCATTTATTAGCTTGACAAATTATGGGTTTTGAGGAGGAATTAATAGAGAAAATGAGGGAAAAAGTTATGTTGTGCAATAAACGTCATCCCATAGAAATCTCTTCTTAGTCTTCTTTTGAGTTTTTTCTTTATGCTTTGCAATTTTAAGTAAGCCGCATAAGCTATACTAGCGATTTTCCTTAATTTTTCTCTTTTTGCCATTTCTTTTACAATAAATAAAGCAAAGATAGCTGTCAAAAACATTTGTCGAGTCGCGTTCATTGTGTTTTAAATTCGACATTATCGCCAACTAAGTTGTCAACATTGTTGTGTCGCTCTCACTGTGTTTTGGCCTTAAGTCTTATCCGGATAATATCAATAAATGCATTTACTTTTTTCTAAAAGACATGCTCTCTTACAAAAGATTTTTGAAACCTACTTATGAGTTTAATTCTTTAAGTTTCATTGTACTTCTTTTTTATTGCTTAAACTTTAGCTTGACCTTGTAAAATCTCAAGCTCTAAGGGACCATCTTTTATTGTTGTTATTTATAACGGTTGTGATTTCGCAAGTTCCAGTTTCAGATTTGCATAAACAGTGTTCGCCACACCCGTATCAACAGTGAGACGTACAAGTACCATACCCCTGAAATCCCAACTAGGATAGAAAGGACGTGACGTCTCCCGAAGTCCACTTGAGTTTCCCACGTTGCAAAAGGGACTCTTGTATATCAACGGAAAGAAGTATTGGAACTCTTCTCACCTTTGGGAGAGTTTCAGGCATTCTACCCCAGAAGACTTCGGCAAGAAGTTCCTATATACCAAGACAGATAGCCAAACCAAGGAGGATACTTATATTGACAGCCAATACAGCACATATAATAACTTCAACAACTAGTTATCTTAAAAAGTGTTCTCTATTTTTGCAGGATCAATCAGACGACCTCATACAATTCCTGAACACAAGTTTGAATTTTTGTTGCAACGGAAACCGTCATGTGCAGTGAGGATTTTCATTTGCCTAAATACACATAATAGTGATTATGATATATGAAGAGCCCTCTGAGGCAACACAGGTACCGTCTGAATATGGTATGAATTTTTAGGGTACCTTAGTAAACTAGCGTAGGTACTAATTTCAGCTGATCGAAAGGTTCAATTTTTCTGCATCAATTTGAGCTTCAAAACGAGTTGAGTTGTGTCACTACTGTTTCGAACGAGAGATGATAATACTGACGGCAAGTTTAACTTGAAAGTAAACTTAAAACATGGCTTTTTATCGAGATATAATGTTTCGCTTTAACTTGACTCGTTAAGGCTGAACAAATTTGCAAGCATTTTATTCACCCTTTTTATTTTACACAATTTTTATGATATTGATTTAAAACCTCCGGGAAAATATTATAAACTCTTCAGTTCAAATGCTACCGGGCTTAGATGTTTGAAGAAAATGTTGCGTTTTTTTTTTGTTTTTTTTTTTAATCAAAAACCTCAAAAAACCGTCTTATTTTTCTCCCACCCTTTTACGTAAGTCGACTTACGTAGAACTAATCCGGCTGCCGTTTATTCCGCTCGTATTAAAGCTTTGACAGTTGTCAAATTTGTCAGAAGTGCCTAATTCTTCCTTAGAATATAGAGCAAACAGGAATGGTGATAAGCCAGATTTTGCGTAATGAATTTCTGGTTGTGTTGGTAGTCCATTTTTACATGTATTTACACGCCATCCCTATTCTAAGCAACTTGTCAATTTGCAAAAAGTAAACAAAGGTTTTGAGCGGAGCATATGTGGTAAAAAATGTTCTTTTTCTGCTTTATTTTGAAACAATTCACATAATTAATTAAAATAAATCTTTGCTTCTATTAACAAAAAAGATAATTTAGGTAGTGCAGTTGCCTCAAACGGGATTCCCTAGTTTATAATCCAATTTATATTTGCAAGCACTGACCGAACATTTCATTTCTGTTTTTTTTAATTAATATGAAGATTTTAGCAGGCACTAGTGGCACTATAAAACTTTGCACAAAATAAACTTCAAACATAAATAGTTTTGAAAAGAATTACTTCCGTACTTTTGTTAAATTTCGCAACAGAATTTTAAATTGCATAAAGCTGTTCACAAAACAAAATCACATTTGACAATTCTGCACCCAGCTTTGACAAATCTTTCTCCCAACATCTCACTTACTCCTATGTATAACCTCCTGCTCTTGACAAATTACGCTCATGTACACGAATTTTACACGATTCAACCATTCCTGTTTGCTATATATTCTAAGAATTCTTCACGAGAAAAATGAGAAATATTTTTTTAATTTTGTGCATGCGGTGTGCATAAGAGAATGGAACATAAGAAAAAATTTAAATTTTCCAAATTTCTAATTTTTTTACCATCCATTACGAACGGAATTCTTTCCTCAATAAGTCAAAAGTCTATAAAAGAATTCTTCCCTCCCTTTGACCAGTCTCACTTTTTTCCTTCTTAATTCTACTCATTTTCATTACAACAAAATAACAATTCTTTCTATTATTGAAGATAACGGATTCAAGTTTGTAAACAATTTATAATCTGAGGTTTGTGTCTACGTCGAATACTAATTTTGTTGGTCAATACTGCATCAAATGCCGGAGTAAAGTAGTAGGACTAGTTTTTCTTAATCCGGTATGTTTACACCACTTAATATTAGTTCTACGTAAAGCTTAGTACTAAGGTCCGCTATAAGCTGGGGAAAATTTATCCTGAACTTTAGCAAGAGCAGTACTAAGGTCAACGCGCTAAATTTGGCTTTTGGGTTTTGATTAGAGATGTCACCACCAGTAAGTCTCCAAAAAGTTTAGCTTGTATTTATCCGCCCAGGCCGTTCTTTAGCGCGCTAAATATATTTATTGTCAGAGTTCTGAGATTTGATAAATTTATTGACCGAATTTTTGTAGTTGACGTAGTTTTGTACGTCTTTGCTGTAAGTACGGATGAATTGGATTTCTTCTCGTAGCCGTATTTTCAATATCATTGTTTTTTTTTTTTATTTGTTGCAGACATTATACATATTATTTGTATATTTTTCATATTTCCAAATAATTTTAACTACCTGCTTTTAGAAATATTATTATAGAAAAATTGCAAAATGCTTCTTTTTCTTGTTTTTATAATGCAAAATATTGTTTCTCAGGTAATTAGAAAGGATATCTTCTTGCAATATCAGTAAATGCTTTAGAAGGAATAATCAATGCCGGCTCCAGGGTTATTGTAGAGGTAGCCAGTAGAAATATTAGGATTTATCTGAATTTTATGATCTTGGGATTTTGAGCATAGAAAAAGGTAAAGTTAGTTCGAATATTGTGTTCACAGAGATAGGCTCTAGATCGTATTCGGACGGATCGTCAAGTTGTTTATTAAATAAAAGAAAAATTGTGTTTTATCTAATACACCAGCTTAACAAATAAATACTATCCTTGAACTTGAAATTAAAAATAAATAAAAAAAAACTTACAGCGACATCAACAAATTTGCTATGGTTATTGGTCTCACCTTCTTTTTCATAAGAGCAGGTGGTACTATTGCTGTCGGTCTCAATATGGAGAGACTCAGACGTCACTACTATTTCATCGTATTATTCGAAGATGGTTTAGGTTTAACTTTTTCAAAGTGTTGAGTTCTTTGATATGTAACTCTTTAAATGGAATTGCATATTCGTAGCGTTCCCTTTAATCCGAACAGTTTTCAGGCAAATCTTACACTTTGCCGCATCTATCACTTTCTTCTGTTTTATAAAAATATTGCCACGAAGCACTTTTCGCTCTGAGTGACATTTTGTACCTAAAGTAGATAAAAATTAATTACTAATTGTAAGGCGCCCGAATTGAATATTATCATAGACGGCACAAGAACTAGATACCGAATGTTGCTTTAACAGAAGTTTCATATTCATTTGATCGACCTCCTCAACACGGCAGAAGCGAGAAAATGTGAATCATTCCATGTATTCCTATGCATCCTTTCAAATGTTGCGGTCCATTCCGCGACATATAGTTCTTGTGAATAGGAATATTATTAAATATTTAATAGTTTAAAAAAAAAATTATAAATTTAAAAATTAACTCAAAAATATTCCGATATAATGGGATCTCTTCTATGAAATTTCATCAATACTAAATCACCAACCAATACAAAATCAACCACTAAATTGTGTGGCTGCCCTGAAAATATCGTAGTTTACTATTTCCATGTTTTGAAACAAATACATCAACGCGGTTCTACTACATGAAGAGAAATACTTAAGTTTTTGTTATATAATATAATTCTTCTAACCCAGCCTGCACTCGACTCATCGTTATCAGTTTGTTATCTGTTTCTTGCGAATATGAAAAATAGAAAATATTTGAATTAACTTTAAAAACAGTTAAATACGTGTATTCCCGAACGTTAAAATAATGACACAATACTTACGTCGTTTATTCCTAGCATGAAGCAATCTGGCATGAAATGTACGAAACTCATGAGCACATTGTTCCCTTGGGGATTCCGTGAATATATGAATATGAAAATAAATATAAAATAAATAATAGGTGGGCGCCAATTGTGAAGAGCATGGGTCCTACACTGGCAGGAACACCATTTCCAGTTGTGATGTGAAAATGCTGGTTATTGGTAGAAACACCAAATCCAGCAACGAAAAGTCTTCACTGGCAAAAGAACCAAGTCCAGTGGACAGAGAGCTCCCAAATACCAGAACACAGAATTCAAATATCGGCAGAAGCACCAAATCCGATAGCAGCTCTCTTCACAAAGGCACACACTTAATCAGAGGAGAAACACCAACCTCTAACTAACCCCGCTCTTATACCAATTCCAAATTAGCAACAATATATATGAGGAAATTCCTCAAAGCAACAAAACTAACACTGCTCAGTGAAAATTCACCTGAATACCTAAGGATCTCGAATACCACTTTTAATAAAATAACTATTTACTTGGTTTAATGTATTTATTTTTTTACTATAAAAGATAAATCACTTACGCTTGAGAATCGCGTAATTTCATTTATTTTTTTTATTTTTCCGTGTCTCCTACATTCGGCCATCCTGGATTAACTCGCTGCGAGTAAGAGGGACAGAATTTTCTTCTGGATCTGAAATCGAATATTGAAATCAACTCTTTAAAGTATTAAACTACAGAAGTCGTTTTGGTTGTTTTAACTGCTCTCAAAAATGAAAACTTTGTAAATGCATCGACGATAGCGATTATATAGCAATCCTTCTTTTGATTTCTCGGAAGCGGGCCCAAATGATCAATATGAACGGTTTTCATTGGCTCTGATTCCTTTGGAATAGGATGCGGATACCCTTTTTTTTTTTATACACCTAAACCTCGATTTGCACGGTTTCGGTTTAACACGACTGAAAAATTGAGGAAAATTTCCAGTTATATTATACTAATTTTCAGTTTAACACGGTCACAACAATTTTTGAAAAAAAAAAAAATTAACACAAATCGCGCAAATTTAGAATTCAAAACCTACTAGTACACAATTATCTCACCTGCTCAGTTCGAATAGGATGCATTACAATTAACAAGGCCCACAATGCAACAGAACAGAATGAAGCAAGAAATAGGATAGTAATTAAGGGCTAAATACAGTTTCGATTGCAGACGGCAGACTATTGCAGCAATAGGAACAATTTTCTCCAGGAAGGTTTTATGGAGCGTGTATTTGTGTATTAGATACGGATGGATTAGGACTAGATTTAAACGAGGTTGGTAGCTGAAAAGGGCTCCTGGAACCTAGGCTAGAACAAGGCCCATTGTTCACTCTCCAGACATATGTTCAACTGCTCAGAAGTCCCAACCGGACGCTATAACAAAATTCAAAATTGGCCACCCAACTCTTTCCGGCCCTATCCTATGCTGGTGACCCCTGAAAAGAGAGTGTCCAGTGAGAATTGACACTACAGTTCTTAGCATTGGCTTACTTAGTCCCAGTAACTCTTTCATTTCATTTGCGTTGGGTAAGCCCCACAACTCCTACTCCTCCTCCTGGTTCTACCGGAGCGGTCATATCCAAGCAAAGGCGACTGCGTTGGCAGTCGGCCCAAGTCGGGATAGTAGAGGCAAAGGTGTTTTGGTGCGATTCCAATTGTGGAAGAGACTTCCTCTGAGGTTGCACCAAGACGAGCAAATTTGTCCACCTTTTATTCTTGCTAATTCCGCTGTGGCCTGGCGCCCAAAGCACCAGTACCGCGTTGTTCCGAGAAATGGAATTCAGGGTAGTTTTACATTCAAATAGACGTTTGGCGGTTGTAAAAGGTTTTGACAAAGCCTTGACAGCTGCCTGGCTGCTCGAGCAGATTGCAATCTCCTTGTTCTTAGTAGGTATCTGAGTTTAGAAGATATCTTCCCGCTTCAAGGATGGCTTTGACTTCCGCCTGGAAGACCGTTATATGGCTTTCAAGGTGAATGGATATTTCCATGTGAGTCTCCACGCAGAAAACTCCTGCTCCGGTGTTCTCTTCCAATTTGGAGCCGTATGTATATAAAGGGTTTTCCAATAAGAAGTGTTATTTTGATATTCAAAGAAAAATGCCATTTTTTGAGATAAATGATCGGATCTTTATTTCATTATAAAGAGGAAGGTATGCCGTTAATAATGGAAAATAACATCAGGCAAATGACCACCACGACCACGCCTACAGGACCATATGCTTTTCATGAAATTTTCCATAACCAAATTGCAAAGTGGCTGCCCTATGTCCTCGATAGCCTCACGAATTCCATCTTTGAGGTCTTCTCTTTCACGTGGCCCCAAAGGAAGAAGTCGGAAGGTGTTAAGTCACAAGATCTCGGTGACCTCTTCGAGAGATAACACGGTCCGGAAACTTTTCCCGTAACAGATCAATGGTTTCGTTGCTTGTATGGCACGTAGCGCCGTCTTGTTGAAAGTAAACGTTGTCCAGATCAATACCATCCAATTCCGGTCATAAAAAATCATTAATCATCTATCGATAGCGCAATCCATTCACCGTAACTGTTGCTCCAGCCTCATTTTCTAAAAAGTAAGGTCCAATGACCCCGCGGGACCATAAATCGCACCAAACAGTCACACGTTGAGGATAGAGAGGCTTTTCAACAATAACTCTTGGGTTTTCCGAGCCCCAGATGCGACAATTTTGCTTGTTGACGAAGCCATCGATGTGGAAATGGGCCTCATCACTCAAGATGAGTTTTCGATGGAATTCCGGATCATTTTCATGCATTTCAAGGACCCAATCAGCAAAGACTCGACGTTGTTGATGATCGGCCGGCTAGAGTTCTTGTGTTAACTGAACTTTATAAGCCTTAAGACCCAAAACTTTATGCAAAATACGGTATAATGACGTTTGTGGAATTCCTAATTCCAAAGAATGACGAGGAATGGACAAACCTGGGTTTTCTTCAACACCTTCGGCTACAGCAGCAATATTCTCGGCTGTTCTTGAGCGACGTGCGCGGGTTTTATTCTTCAAATCACTAACTTGTCCCGACAGCTCGAATTTTTCTACCAATTTCTGTATTACGGTCCGACAAGGTGCTTCACGACGACCCAAAAATGTTCGAGTTTTACGAACCGTCTCTGCCACATTTTCACCATTTTTTTTAAATAATTTCAATGCGTTGTTGAATCGTGTATCGTTCCATTTTTATTAATGGCGTAGTTTCTACTTGTCAAATGTCAAAAAATGACAGCTCCAAAAGTGACATCTACCGAAATAGCGGGCTAATTAAAATAACACCTCTTATTGGAAAACCCTTTACTATATTAGAAGGTTTGACAATGGTTGAAGCACAGAATGTGATTCCCATTCCTGGCTACTTGGAATTTTCGATTTCAAGTTGCTCGTCAGCATAGTCTCGAGGAAGTACGATGGACTACACCAATTCAAAGATGGATGCGTGTGGAATTCTTGTACCAGTGTGAATCCAGCTCCGATTGAGATACAGCCTGAGCGCAGCGATTGACACCCCCCTCTTGACGTATATATGAACAGTAAGCAGACACAATCTTTGAATATTCTCCAATATCTTGTGATGATTTGTGACTTCCATTGCTTTCCATCCACCACACCACAGAAGTGTAGATTAGCATGGGTCGGATTATGCTAGTATAGATCCTAAGATCATCCATGCTTTAAGTCGCCACTTTTTCCAATGGATCTGTGGCTCATCGCGAAGCCTCGAAGAGCTTTATTCACTCTGTCCCCAATGTCTAGTTTCCAGCTTAATTTTCTATCTAATGTGATACCTAGATATTTTACTCTTTCCTTCAGTTCCAAACGTGTGAAGTGTTCCTTTTCTTAGTAAAGAGTCATAAACCTGTTTTCAATGGATTAACGCAAAGTCCGAATTATGTACCCTAGTCCGTTCAGATCGCATTTTGCACCTGTTCGTAGAGTTCACATTCGTAGCTACCGGTGACCAGGTCGTCGGCGTAACATATTGTTTTGTACCCATCCCGGTGTGTTAGAGATCATCCACAATGAGCACCCACAACAAAGGAGATAAAATATCTCCTTAGGGGTACCTGTCTGGACTATTCTTACTCTGCTTACCTCTCCCAGTTCGGCAACAAGAGTTCTAATATTCAACATGTGTCCAATCCAGTGTTTGATGTGACAGACATTATTAAAGTCGATAAAAACAGCCAGCGTAGATTGTTTAAGGAGGAAACCTTTTTCAATAGAGTGGATAATCTCTAACTTTATTGAATGAATTCATCTAATATTATATTTTTTATTTTCTCGATTTAATATGTATGTTCACCTGAATTTATGAAAAACTACATATGTACGTACTTATAATATCGAAATATATTAATATATGTGTAATATTGTTTTACTTTAGATGTATACTTTTTCAATATACAACATGAATTTAACTGCACGATTTTAATTTACACGGTTTCGGTTTACACGGTACTTTTGGGAACGAATCCACCGTGTAAATCGAGGGTCAGGTGTACTCTTTTATTATACAGGCACCTAATACAGCAAAAATTATACCTCTGTATGTATTCCCTCATTCTGGGAGACCAATAATGCTCACACAATTTGTAGAGAGTCTTTTTCAGTGCAAAATGACCTAATTCGTCATGCGCAGCTCTAACTACCTATTGTCTCATTCCTCGTGGTAGGACCCATTGTATTCCCCTTGCAGTACAGACACGTACGTTTCTAGTTCGTATGAATGAAATTTATTTTCAGAATCTTTTGTCTGTCTGCTGAAATACGATATAGGATGTAATCTGCCGTCATGTTGTACTTGGAGTAATATCCCTGCCAAACCTAATGCACTAGCATCAGTATGGATTTCAGTTCTGGCTTCTGGACTGTACAAAGCAAGCACTGGCCGTACAACCAAAGTAGTTTTTAATTTCTGGAAAGCTTGTTCTTCTTTTTCGGTCCATTTCCACTCTTGCCATGTATAGTTTACTGATCCCAGTCCTTTATACCAGATTACAGCAAGTCCGTGTAATTTCGCAAGTTCAAAATAAATAGTCTGTTGTTTGGTCCAATTAAAAATTCTTCGTAACTCGTCTATTTTCCTGCACCAAGATACAGGGGTTTTGATTCACGTCGTCGGGACCGAAATATGGAATACAATCTCCTTTCATCGTAACTTTATTTGAACGTGAATTATTTTCGACCAGAGCCGTTATCGCTTGATTGAATTGATTTATGGAATCAATAGTATTGTTGCTTTTAGATGTGTTTCTCCGTCTTGACTTCATACTAGCATCAGAAGATCCTGACAAGCTACGACTGCTACGACGGCTGGATGTCTTCCGCTTATTTCGACTGTAACCTGGACGTGAATCTCTCGACATATTATTGGATCGGCGCCCTTTGCCTATTTTAAAATATAAAGATAAACTCTGAATCTGACAAAAGTACTTCTTTTTATAAAAGAAAATGAAAATTCAAAAACAAAAGGTACAAAAGATATTTAAGCTTCCACCCGCCTACTAAGTGAAACTTTCAAAATCTTTCTAAGAATATTAAAATTTAAAAAAAACAAAAACAAAAGGCGCAAGTGACATTTAAGTTTCCACCCGCCTACTAAGTGAAAACTTTCAAAATCTCCAATCCCATTGCATCACTTTAAAACGTTCGGTTTATTCCACTTCTGATTTGTTAGAATATGAAAAGCATAAAAGATTTGAATTAATTTGAAAAAAAAACAGTTAAATGCGTGTATTCCCGAACGTTAAAATAATGACACAATACTTACGTCGTTTATTCCTAGTGTGAACCAGTCTGGCCTGAAATGTAGGAAAAACACATGAGCACTTTTTTCCCTTGGGTGAGCGCCAATTGTGAAGAGCATGGGTCCTACACTGGCAGAAACACCATTTCCAGTTGTGAGGTGAAAATGCCGGTTACTGGTAGAAACACCAAATCCAGCAACGAAAAGTCTTCACTGACAGAAGAACCAAATCTAGTGAACAGAGTACTCCCAAATACCAGAACACAGAATTCAATTATCGGCAGAAGCACCAAATCCGATGGCAGCTCTCTTCATAAAGGCACACACTTCATCAGGGGAGAAACACCAACCTCTTACTCACCCCGCTCTTACACCAATTCCAAATTAGCAACAATATATATGAGGAAATTCCTGAAAGCAACAACACTAACACTGCTCAGTGACATCTCACCTGAATACCTAAGCTTCTCGAGCACCACTTTTAAGAAAATAAATATTTACTTGGTTTAATGTATTTATTATTTTATTATAAAAGATAAAACACTTCCGCTTGACAATCACGATACTTTTTTTTTTTTTTATTTTTCCATGCCTCCTACAATAGCGATAGTGTTCACACAGTTCGCTTTCTGGCAGATGAAAATATAAGATACGTAACTTACGTACGTGTCTTACTTATTTCGGATACTCGCAAAGTATTTTCACTAAATAATTGATATCAATTTAAAAGAATGTTATGATACTTTTAAAACATTATTTACCTTTTATTGTCAACAATCGGTGTAGGCGATATGTGTATTGGCAGCTCACAGAGCTGGGCAAGAAAAAGTACTTAAGTACAAGTACAAGTACCGAAGGCCTTAGTACTTAAGCGTAAGTACAAGTACCGCATGTGTGAAAAGTACTTGTAACTAAGTACTAAGTCTTTAAAAACTACTGAGTACTTTTTGAAGTATGGAAATCCTGCAATACTTAGAGAGAAATAAGGATTTTGGTTTCTCAAGGTACCCTCTAAAAATTGTACTTCACGCGAAAATGGTCAATTTGATCGTCTTCCAGTACAGAAAAGAAGCTATAAAATTTTTAAATAAGCACGTTAAAGCTGTATGTAGGATGAAACCGCAACTACATTTTGTCCCCTAATTAGATATGTAATTAGTTTTTGAGTCCGGTAAAAATTTTTGGAGATAACTGTAAAAGAAATGAATCAGTCCTTCTTAAGATGAAAAAATGGCCGTTTTTTGGTACAGAAATGGACATATTTTGAACTCATTATTATGAGCAACTGGTTAGTTATAGAAATTCACTTTCCATGAGAAAAATGTTCACAATAGAGTACTAATGGCTGTGAAATAAAGAACGGAATAAATATATGTAAAATATTGGAACTGGAGTGTATATGACCCAAATGCAAAAAATCCGTCTTTCGGTGGTAAAAAGTCAGTTATAAAAAGTTAAAAAAACTACACCACTCAATTACCCACTTCTCCCTCTTTAGTTTGATACCAAACATATCGTATTTTAGATAACCCCCAATGAGGGCTGGTACGACCCTCATCTCCAAAGGCCCCTACACCAAATATTTTTCATCTATATTTTTGTACTGTAGACCCTAAATCCGAAGGAAAACCCCCAATGCTCTACGACCTTCCACATAGAATTATCCGTCCTTCAATATTGCGACACCTCTCACGTTTTCCCTAACTCTCCAAGTGTTTTAGAGAATCGCGAATGGAGAGTTAGGGAGCTTTAATCGGGTAAAACATAAATTCTCATCTCCCAAACTCTCCGAGTTACAGAATCGTTGATTTAATATTGGAGCGAGGTATTGCTTGCTTACCCTTAGTTATGTCCACTGAGGTATAAAATATGGTTTGCTTACTTTTATATTTCACGTTGGCACAATTGCTTGTGTCAAAAAGAGTTCTTACGTCGGTGCCAACATTGAAAAAGTGAGCACATAGTTCGGAAAGTGATTTTAATAAAACATTTAGAATTTCTCCTGCGTATCTAATGATTATATTGTCTTTGGTAAAACAGCTTTTATCAGTAATAACCCTAAAGGCTTAAGTTAAAATCATATATTTCGACGAATCTACTAATTAACTTGTTGTTTTTAGTTCCCTCTCAGTTGGTACTTGGTGCATAGGCCGAAAGAGTCAGCAATATAGAAGTGAGCCCACTGTCTGCAGTGTATTTCTATGAACCTAGACAGTCCATATTATTCATGTCAGTTGTTATGTCATCAAATCGAGGCATCGTTGATTTTATATTCGAGCGAGACGTTACTGGTTTTTGTTCTACTTGCCTAGTCCTGTTTGTGTGTTATTAGTTTGTCTAAGGTTCTGCCTTGACGCGTGAGTACGGCACATGCTTTGACAGTTCTTTGCATGCTTTAAAACTCAAGAACACAAAAGGAGTTGCGCTAGAGATTGTGTTTAATTTTCTACGAAGAGTTAGATATTTGTTGGTACTTAATAGACTCATAAATACTTAAGTAATCTTGGTACTTAAGTACAAAACTAAGTCTTAAATACAAGTAAATAGAAGCAAGTACTTATGTTCAAGTAGGTACTAAGTAGGGGCCTTTCAAAAGTATTGAGTAATAAGTCTTGAGTAACGAAAATGTAAGTACTACTTAACTTAATTCTTTTTTTCTTAAGTATTGCCCAGCTCTGGCAGCTCAGCTGTTATTTCTGCTTAAACAACGTGGCAAAATCTCGTAAACTGTAAATCCAGCTAATTACTCATATAGGATATTAGATAACCAACTCAGTTATCTATCACTCACTCTGCTCTGCCAACAATTTACACTTTTTAAGTTAATTAGAAATATTTACATTTACAGTATTATGATTATCTGAATTCTGATTAGAATGATATTACCTCGCAAAGCCCTCTTTTACAAACTTGACTTAACTTCTTATTACAAAGAACAAAAAACAAACAATGATAATGGGAAAAGGATGATCCGCACTTTCTTGATTATTCTAGAACTTTCCTCTCCTTTTGGCGCGCGCTTTAATTGATTTGTAATTTTGTAACTTCTATGTTTGTAAACCTGCTGATGCTGAGGTGAAGCTGATTGATTTTGCAAATGCCTGCCTAGGCGTACACCTATACGCAGCACTTGTTGATGATTGTCGAGACCCCGAATGTCTTTCATTTTCATGTACAAAAAGTGACATAACGTTGAATTATGTATATGGCAACGTGTACGTGTAGGCAAGGTAGCATTCAGCACAAGCACAGCAGAACAGACAACAGAAGTTTTGCCAACTGTTTATTATAAAAAACGTAAATAAAAAAAGGGGTGTTCTGAGTATGAATATGAATAAAAAGAAAATCAGTTTCAGATAGAAATTAGATTCTTGTTTTTTTCTAAGCAATACAGCTCTTGAAATATCGATACATCGATATTTAAAGTATAACAATATTAATACGAATTACTCGTATTGTGAGGTGATAGATATCGATATGTAGAATATCGTATCGGCATTGGCCATCCCTAAGCCAAAATTGTACCATTTTCAGTATCCATAAAATGAAATATTTGAATTTTTCACTGAAAGTGAAAATTTTCAGTCTATGGCGAATTTAATATTCCATATTTTAATTAATTTCTCACAAAAATTAATTGAAAATTCGACTAATTTAACTAAATCTTGTAATATTGGCCATCAGACATCAATTCGCTGTGTTTCGTTTCGATGTAGTAGATTTTCCTGACATTATTTTGTAATATCTTCTGTCTTCTTTCCACTGTGAGTCTTTATAACACTCTTTGTGGGAAGTAAATTAATACAAAATCGTGAAAACCGCGTTTCTTGCTAAAAATATCACGAAACGAACGCCGTCATCAATTTGGCGGTTCAGTTGACCCCATTTCGATGTGTCAAACGTAGCGGTGATATGAAGTTTAAGTTGTTTTAACACTATCGCGCGCGGGTGTCATGTGTTATTTTTAATGTGTTTTTACGTGATTTTAAGTGCTTTTCAGGTAATTTCAAGGTTGGAAACATTCTGTGTACATTACAGGTCAGTGTGTTTACTTATGTAGGGTAAGAGCCGGATATTTGCCTCACTCGGATATATGCCCCGGTTTTGAATACACTATGTTAGGGATGTTGGTGGTGTTAGTGTTTTACTATAATTAGAAGTGGCCCACCCGTTTCTTTGCATTCATTAGAGTTTAAACTGTTTATTACGTTTTATTGTTGAATAGTTTTTATATACTTTGTAAATAAAAAGGGCAAGTATACCTGTCACAAAGGATAGTCGGTCTAATTACTTTTGCGGATAGTCGCTCTAGGCGTAACTATCCACAACTATAAATTCTTTAACGAGCAAAGCCAGATTTTTTCTTTTGATGGTTTCTCCAACTTACTGTGACTATAACTCCTTTTAAATAAAATAAGCACTTAACCGTTTCATGCGTTCATTGTAGGTGAGCAAAATGCCTTGGAAGTATAAGCGAAACCCGCGCGTGATACAGCGCCACATCAGCTGGACTGAAGTTTCAAAGCTTACATGCAAAAGAAATCGCCATACATTTGCTCAGAACATTTTTATAAATGGCTGTCTGAACATTTTATTCCAAGCAAGCTGCCAGGAAAGGTGTTACTGATAGTAGATGGTCATTCATTGCACTCAAGTTCTGTCGATATGCTAGAAACTGCTCGGAGCAATGATGTGTTATTACTTTGTTTACATTAAAAAATATTATTATATTATCCTAAAAAAAAACTGAACCGGTACAATTCAGGTCAGCTAATAGCCAAGGCGTGGATTTGAGCGGCTACTTCTGTCAATTCAATAAGTGGTTTTCGTGGCAGCGGAATCTACCCAGTCAATCCAAATGCTCTATCTGATAGTGAATTTGCTATATCAGATATGGCAGTGGGGAGCTCGAGCAAGAACCAGGGTATAATCCTCTAAATGATCAAGTAGCAGGTGTTTGTGGAGAGTCTGTGTTAGGAGAGCGCGTACAGGAATCTGAGTCCGATCAAGGTGTTGTACTAAATCAGCGGAACGAAGTGCCTCCACTAGCCTATCAATTCTCCGGCGATGCTGATAAAAACAATTAGAGCATCAACCAAAATCACACAGCACCTAGGCCGCCTTCAAGACTTTTGAATCTTTCTAATGACTGTTTAGCCCTACGAGATAACGACATTGAAATTTACATCTTTGATCGTACTGAGCTATTGTTGCCATCGCTGATATCTTTAAATGACTCGCAGAACCAAAATCCCAAAAAAGAAATACGATCTAAATTTTTACATCAATCATCTCCTAAACCAAAAATACCCCTGAGCATGTCTAAAAGAGCTAAACAACCTGGAGAAATTTTATAATTCATCGATAAAATTGTCTCCGGAAGAGGAATAAAGAAGGAAAAACAAAATAAACTAAAATTAGGACACCGAAAAAACAAAAAAGATTCTAAGACTGTAGAAAACCAATCAGCTGGTAGCAAGAAAAGAATTGTAGAGAAAGGAGGGCAACCGTAAAAGAAAAAAAAACCAAAAGTATATCGATATTACCAGCAGTGAAACTGAATCCGATAATAAAAATTTTATTGAACTGAATAAAGAAGAGAAGAATACAGATTTACAGTTTTGACAGTGAAAATGAAGAAAATGTTAAAAGTTCAAAAGCATCTAAAGGAAAAGCCACCGAAGGAATACCAATCAAAAGAAAAAGGACGAAAACTCGGTAAGAAACACTGAAAAGATATTAAAAATGAAAAACGCTAATTTAAAAATAGATAATGCAAATCAAAAAGTTTCAGTTGATGATTATTGCACAGAATGTTTTGAGAACTACAATTTTACTAAATCGAAATCAGATTGGATTCAATGTGGGATATGTCGATTGTTGTTGCATAAAAATTGAAAAAAATTTCAAATATCATTGTATGTGTACACCCTTCAATTAGTCAAAAAAATTATCTAAATTTAGTGTCAATATATATGAAATTTCTTGTTTAATTATCTTTCATTTGTTGGTATCATTGCATGTATTAGCACACTTACACAGTAGTTGTTCAGTAAATGTACAAATTATACTTGTAAACCATTGCAAATGTATATTTTTTATTGTCTAAAGTACCGCACAGTTTTCGTCAAGTAGATTCAGTTTTGCTCATTAATTTTACTCTAGTTCAAGAACGCACAGTGATCTTAATGTGAAACTTAATGTGCCACCCGACTAGAGTACCTTATTTGGTAAATAGGGAGCATTCCCTCGACTCGGATTCACCAAGTTTGCTGTGAGATCACGTGCGGAAATCACAGGGAAATTATTAATAATACAGTCCATCTTTACACATCATCATCAACAGTATGAGATGTGGAAATTTGAAAAGCCTAGCTTGTGGTGAAAATTAATGCTAATGCCAAACTTGATTGCCATATTGTTCTAACTGTCTTTAGGATAAATGAGAATATTTTACTAACAACTTACCTAACTAAAAGTTTGGATGCTATTTTTGTGTATTTTTATAGCTTATGTTTCATAATGTGGATTAATATTTTGATTAGTATACTTAATAATGGATCTCAGTAAATAATAAAGACCGATTACTTAAACTGATAAACCTAAATTTGTTTCTATCTAAAAAATCATAGTGAGTCGTCTATCCCCACACGAGGCAAGTATCCCCTGAAGCACTTTTAATGTTAGGCTACTATGCGCTACAGTAGGTAGGTAACTATCCCTGTTTTGAGAGGTCAAATATAACAGGATTTACTCAAAACTAATATTACTTATGTTCATAAAAATAGGCTACAATAGAAGATCAAAGACATCTGTTTTGATACACATATTACATTATTCTTACTAAGTACATAATTTTTAATAATAGAGCTTTTTCTAAAAGTGAGGCAACTGTCCGGATTTTACATTAATTGGTGAATCTCGCGTTTAACTCTGTGTTCATACAGATTTTTTTACCGTTAGCTTCTTATATATTATATGGAAATTTTATTACTTTTATGGTATAACAGGTAAATAATGATTTATTTAACCTAATAACTGTTCAGATTTAATATATGTAGCTTCGTTACCTTTAGTGTGTGTTTATGTTGGCATATACATGTGTGTGCGTGGGTATATTTAAGCAGGAGTTAAGTACTTAATCATACGTAAGAAAGTTTAGTAACCTGACTGCGGTTAGGATTCCCGGGGGCAATAAAGTGAGCGCGTCATGGTACATTTTAGTACGGTCGTAATATGACAGTACCTGATGGTTGAGTCACAGTTTCTTATATACCACAAACTGAGAAAAATGAGATCTTAAAATAAAATCAACTTAGATAGGTAGGTACCAATGCATGATGCATTTAGATTTACCTGAATCTGAAAGCATTGACTTTAACTACAAAAACCCAAATAATTTCCCAAGGATTTGAAACTCCCTAAATAGATGTATGAGTAAAACCAATGCACATGTATGTATATCAAGACAATAGTATTTAAGCGTTATGCATATTTGCAATTCGGTACAGTTTAAAACTCTATGGCTATTTTCGTGTTTCTGATCGGGAGGATGATACATGAAGAATGTGGTGACTTATTGGAGATCTCCGATCATCAGTGAAAACACAGGCTACTTTCTTATGTTTTCATTTTATTTATGTTATGGCCCGACGTTTCGATTCTTGCTTCCAACCACCCACCATCAACAATAATTAACACAGCACAGACATTTGCCAACAGAGTACTCAATCTAAGCCACAAAAAATTCCACACAAAAAACAGGACAGTCATCACTGACATTCTTACAAAAAATAATTATCCACCACACATAACACAAAAAATCATCAATAAAGCTACAAAAAAATACAAATACAACATAACATCTAACAATCGAATAACAACACCAACAGTAGAACTAGACAATTCCAACCCTAAGAGGTTCGCCTCCATCCCATACATTAGGCCAATATCACATGAACTAAGACGACATATACAGTCCACCAATGACCAGCTCAATATCACGTTCAAACCCACTAACCAACTCAGTAAATTATATACCAAAACCAAAGATATTATATCAACACAAGAAAAACATAATTTAGTGTATATGGTTCAATGTGACAATTGCCCGAAATCATATATCGGCCAAACGTCAAAAAAACTAAAAACCCGACTATCTCAACATAAAAAATATATAGAGAAGCAGACACCCAGTTCTGCGCTGGCAACACACTCTCTAGAGACAGGGCACATCTTCAACTTTGATCAGGCTGCCATCATCGATAGAGAAGACAACAAACGAAAAAGAGAAACAAAAGAAGCATGCCACATATACATCAACAGAAAACAACTAGTTAATATCAGATTGGACACAGAAATTATACACAAAGTTTATTACACAATACTGAATAGAATAAATAAACACCCACATGCACACAACGAAAGAGCAACAAACCAATTAATCCACAACAACACTATACACACAGTCCGACAACTACAAATACTAGCAAACACTACACCGCATCCAACATAGCTGTCACAAGTAGTTCTGTGACATTATCATCACCTCACTCGTCTAACTTTTACATTGTTTAATTTAATTTCTTTTCCGTATCGTATTCTGTGTTAATATTTATTAATGTATTTAATTCAGTGTAACTTCCGCGTTTTTCTATGTTTAATTTATTATCGTTGTGTTTTACTCATTCATTTGTTCTCCACAATATTTTATTAAATTAACCATCGCATATTGACTTAATAAGGTATAAATATGTTTGTCCTTTTTATATTCTCTATTTTCCTTATATTTCTGTAACCAAATTATAATTAATTAATGTACATATTGTAATTTTTACAGCCCTCAGAAAAGGACTCACAGCAAGAGTCGAAACGTCGGGCCATAACATAAATAAAATGAAAACATAAGAAAGTAGCCTGTGTTTTCACTGATGATCGGAGATCCCCAATAAGTCACCACATTCTTCATAAAACTCTATGCTGAAGAAAAAGGTGGATTTATTTAAATTTATATTGCGACCTCTTTTTGATAAGTGTTTAGAGTTTTTTTATATGGATGATGAATATTGTTCTAATGAGGCATTCAATAGGTAATATTTTTTTACATGAAATGCGTTGAAAAGCTATGTGCGTTATCTAGTAATTTAGTTTAGGGTCCTCCAAATTGATCATTTGTAATACTACTTTGTGTTTGATTTTAGCTCAGAATGTCGTACGAGGAGCAAATGGAGCACTTGCGCAGACTGTTATCAAACGATTCGGATAGTGATCATGAAGATCGCGAATATAGCTCTGATGATGAGTGGATTCCACCTAAAACACGCAGAGAAAATGCTCCGCAAATGGATGAAGAATTTTCAGATATCGAAGATGCTCTTGCGGATATTGAATTAGCTGTTAAACTGGAGGACAACGACTGTGATGAAGAAGACGAGGAAAGTGATGCTGATCAGGACAGTACATCCGATGGACAAGTTTTACGTGCCAGGGATTATAGTGTATGGAGACGAATCCCCCTTGCTAGTACTCGCAGTCCAAGGCACAATATTCTACGTCAGATAACTGGACCAGTAAAGTCAACAAGGACCCTGTCTGTGCTCGATACATTCAAGCGCATTTTCACAGATCAAATGCGTGACATAATATTGAGAGAAACAAACAGGAAGGCCACTAGTTTCTATTGTAACATACCTGTACCATACCTACATTGTACCATACCTACATTGTAACATACCTACATATTTCAAATTGTAAGCAAGTCCAAACAAAAATCTGTCAGCACAATTATTTGACATGTCTACATGAAACAAAATTGTGAAAGACAGTCATAACAAATGGGTTCACGCATTTCACTGACTGAACCATTTGAAGTGGCCTAGCAAGAATTTTTGTAATTAGTTGTGCAAGATGTTGTTCTTTCTTTATCGATTGGTAAATTTTGTCGACATATTCTAAGTAGACAATTTTGTATTATCGATTGGTAAATTTTAGTAAAAGATTTCTGAGTGGACAATTTTTGTTTGGATAGGTACGAAAATTTTATATAAATTAAATGCGATATTGGGAAGAAATAACATTCAATTTTGAACAGTCAACTTGTACGTTTCTTTTAAAGTTCCGAGCTGCTTTCGAGCAAAAGGAACCAATCCCATTTGGCGACTAGAGCCGGAAAAATAGTTCAAAACCAGTTAAGTTCAGTTGTGCACTTCTTAATAAATAAAATATATTCCGAGTTGCTTTTGAGCAGAAGGAATACTACCCAATTGGCGATAAGAGCCGGGTAAATTATAAAAAAAAAAACGTTTTAAGAATCAAGCTGCGGCTTTTAATTGTAGCCATATACATAAAGAGGCAAGTGAATTATTTTAATTCCGCCAAAGTGTTTTTATAAGTAAACATGAATCTTATCTGCAGAAATCAACGAATCAAGAACAAATTTATTACACTATGCTCAATGGAATGAGAAAAGTGGTGTAAAACAGGAGAAAAAATGGCGTAAACTGACTGCCGAAGAACTTGATGGCTTTCTAGGAATATTGGTTACAGCAGGTGTACGCCATTCCAGCTCAGAGTATAGCGGAGAATTATGGAAATCTGATGAATATCCACTGTTTCGTGCTACTATGGCAATAAACCGATTTCAGGACATATGCAGGTTTATTCGGTTTGATAACGTCAACATAAGTGCTGAACGATTGAAAACGGACAAAGCAGCATGTTTGCATGGAATAATTTTAAGATGTAACGGAAGCACATCCAGTTAAGTTAACTGGAACATGCAATTATCTAAAAAATAAAAGTCAAAAGTTACCCGGATACCTATCCATGAATATAAGGGTTAATTTGCCCATTGTGGGAATTTTTGGACAAGTGTCTGTCCACTAAAATGTTTTGCCTTAATTTTTCTGAATTTCTATTTTACACCCCATAACGTCGTTATAACATCGTTGTTTCGAAAATGTTTTGTTGCCTTTTCCATTTAGTAACATTCCCCAACAAGTTTCGAATACGTAAATGTGCCCCTAAAAGTTCCTATGTAGAAACAGTGCCTACCTTGTTCTAATTATGGATTTAAATTAAAGATTCTTGTTCTGGCTATCGACTAGCAGGGGTGGCCAACCTTTTTAGAAGCAAGGGCGCAATTAAAAATTTGCATGAGCGTTGCGGGCGCAACAATATGTAATGACTCCTATATGCTTATTGTTAAATATATTTTTAATTTTTTTTTTAATCCTTAATTATACTTTCTTAAGATTGTTTTTTTTTTTCATTTAATTTGTGTCATTTTTAATTTCGATTCCTTTTGATTTTATTTTGTAGGTTAAATTAAAATAACAATAAAAATTTGTAATAACAATTTTATTGAACGAGATTTGTTACGTAATACGTGAAAAATTATTAATAGTTAATGAGAAGCTTGGGACTGTATTTCTTGACATAATTTTTCAAAATCAGGACAGTAATTTGATACTGCTACTCTTAAACTGTCATTCAAATTTTCATCCGTAAGACGTGATCTAAATTTATTTTTGATGAATTGCATTGAAGAAAATGTCGCTTCACTTAAGTAAGTCGATCCAAAAAAACATTTTAGCTTCAGTGCAGAGTTTTTTAATATTGGATATTTACATGCTTGAACTAATTTCCAAAATTCCTTGTCCATGTTAATAGCTTTTAAAACGACGTCCTTTTGTAATTCTACAATTTCCAGTTCTAAATTTTCTAAATTTGTTGCATAAAATCCATTTATTTCTGCACTTAAAGTAGTAATGTCAACATTAATCATAGGATTTTGAAAGAAAAATAAAATCGATTCCAAGTCGTCAAATTGATTAAATCTTCCATTAAACTCACTATTTAATTTTGTTAGATAATCAACATACGTTCGAGAATCTAAATGACTTTCTAGAAATATTTTCGACATGTGTGGAAAATGCGTCAAAATTTTTTTTTGAAAGTGCGAACTCCAAAAGGCCAATTTACCTTTAAATGCTTTAATAGCACTTACCATATCTACTAGATATTTACCTTTATCTTGTAGTTCAAGATTTAACTGATTTAATTCCTGACAAATATCAGCTAAAAAAGCTAAGTCACCTAGCCAATGAGGATCTTCAAGTTCTTTATAAATTTCCCCTTTTTGTTCAAGAAATTCTTTTATTGCAGTAATCAAATTAAGAAACCGGTCTAATACTTTGCCTTTGCTAAGCCACCTCGCTTCTGTGTAAGTTATTAAGTCTGAAAACTCAGCATCATCATCTTCCAATAGCTTTTTAAAAAGTCTGTGCTGTAATGGAGCAGCTCTTATAGAATTTATAATTTTTGTTATGAGGCCCAAAACGTGGCTAAATGATAGAACTTTAGCACACAAAACTTGCTGATGTATTATGCAATGGTAAGCAATAAAATTTGGAAATGATTCATCTTTTCTACATAAAGTTATAAATCCTTTATTTTTACCTATCATTGCTGGAGCTCCGTCAGTTGTAATTGAAGATAATTTATGTAAGGGAAGTTGTTGTTCCAAAACATAATTTTTAAAAACTTGATAAATATCTTCACCTCTCGTTCTTTCTTTCATTGGCAAAAGGCACAGTATTTCTTCTTTCACAGAGTAGTCTTCGAAAACCATTCTTGTTATTACTATTGATTGAGATGTCCCCGTTACATCCAAAGATTCGTCCATTTGAAGTGAATACCAAGAGCACCTATTCATATCAGCTTCCAGTTGATCTTTAATATGGATAGATATTGCCGCAGTTCTTCTTTTTATAGTATTGCGTGACAACTGTAAATCGTTTATTGCCCTAATTATTTCTGGCTTATTAGAAAAAGTATCAAAGAGAGAATCGGCACCAATAAGTAAAGCTTGTTTAAATAATTCCCCATTTGAATATGATCTCTTGTTCTTCGCAAAAAAATGTGCTATTTTAAACGATGCAATAGTAACATTTTTGGATTTATCTGTTACCTTTTTGAACAATAATTGTTGGATCAACAATCCCTTCTTTAAACTTTTTATTTTCTCAGTTCGAATAGCACAATGAGGCGTAAATTTTTTATCGAAGTTCTCATGTTCTAATTTAAAATGTCTTTCAATATTACACTTTTTATTAGTTACGGTGCGATTACAGAGAAGACATACACTATTTCCATTTACTTCCACAAAACAATATTCTTCTTCCCAATCTTTTTGGAAAATGTAAGAACGTGGTCGTTTAGTTGGACCTGCCTCAACCATACTGGGTATTTTTTATTGTTAAATTAAAAAGAAAAAGTATTTTTATTTTTAACAAAAAATAAACGAATTGGTTATAATAACTGTATTTTAGAGTTACGATAAATAAATACAGCACAAAACGTTTGATGTCAACACTCGTATGACACTAACTGTCACTGACTAAGTGATATACGTGGCTCATAGATGGCAAAATGATCAGTGAGAATAAAATAAAAACATACAAGATGGCGCTAGAATTCTATAGAGATAAAATAATACCTTTTATGATTACTTGAAAATTTCAATTAATAATTTATATATTTATATAATTTATTTCAATTAATAAATAAGTGAGTGGAAATAATATAAAAAAATATTTTAATTTATCGTGTCCGTGTCGTGGGCGCATAATAAAGTGCTTACGGGCGCAGGGTTGGCCACCCCTTGACTAGAATAAGGGCTTTCTTTTCCATAGCTATTGGAATAAAGATTCTTACTGTGGGTATCGACTGCAGTAAGAATAACTTACTAATAACAAATACAATACTTTGTTCTAATTACGGATTGATATTAAAATTTCTTATTATGGGTATCGATAGCAACTAGAATAAGAATTTTTATTGTGGGTATCTACTGCAACAGGAATAGTATTAACAAAACACTTTATTGTAGTCATTGACTGCAATAAAGATATCCTAATTCCCAACCTAAAGAAATAGAAAATAAATTGAATGAAGTGTCAAACATCGAGTTGGTAAGTACAAGCCAAATTGTAATAAATTTTCAATATTTTTATAATTGTATATTTTTAGTTGATAGAATTTAGTTTGATATTGTTTTTAACTAATATAAATAATTACGCATTCTATAAGAACTAAGTGCTAGTAATAAGAGAACTAAACGGTTAATCTGAGTGGTCAATTTAAGTGTATTATTGAAATAAGAAAATAAGCCACTAAGTTTAAACCAGTTATAATTATCATTCATTTATTTCCTGTTCGCTCTGACTACGGGCAGAACATCGTAAAAAAATTTAAGCCTATATCTATATGTATTTCACTAATATATACTGCTGTAATAATCACTGTCTCTCTGATAATTTTTTGAAACTTTGCCCTTCGAAAAATGACGTTGTTTTGTATATAACATAGGAGAAGATGTACCTACCTATATAATAGCAACAATAAGCAATCTGATGAATACAGAATTTTTGCATAATATTCCATGAACTGGAAATATACGTTATTGACTACCAGAAAATCTCTATGCAAACAGTTTTAATTTGGACGTATTGAAACAAATTTCTATTGAAATATGTATTGAAATATGTTCTTATAAGGTATGTAAAAACTATTCATATTAGACCAAGCATTATTCAGGTGTTTGGATGAGTACCTACATACATATATAGATACCTGACGGATATGATAGATAATGCACCTTCCAATTCCAACCTGAGGTTGGAAAGTGATGGCTTTATTCTGACTATAGCGACTAAATTTATAATAAAGCGAAACAATTTATTTTGTCTTCTGACAGGGTACTAACTATTTTGCTTCTTTACTTACGTATTCTAGTACTGCCACTTCTTAAGAAAAATTACAATACCTCTGCTTACCTTCGTTTTTCTGGCTACCTAATAATAAATCAAGATTGATAATATCGTCATCCAGGAAAATGGTTTTTCACTTATCCAGAGAATTTAATATATAAATTTGAAACTGGAAAAACGTAAATATTTAAAATATTTTTGCTGAATATTTAGCAACATCTTCATTGAGAACTACGTACAGAATTAACTTTAAAAATTCTTAAAACTGAAAATTTCCCTTCATCTTAGCTAATCACGGTAGGGCTATTTATGTAATATCCTGCAACTTGACAGAAAATTTGGGATGTTGGGATGGGGGCATATGCTGGCTTCAATAATTTTGTATGGGAAAGGCCTGGAGCTAGCAGTCTATATTATTGAAATTTGTGTAATAACAATACGTATGCACTGTCGTCATGTAGTAAATATTATCGTAAACTTGTGAAGTCACTTTGTTATTTAAATTGTACTTGTATCACGGTATTTGAATGTGTATTATCTACGATGAGCGGAGGCAACCATGAGGCAGATCTCCTTAAGAGAAGCTCAGAGAGTAGATATCTCTATTAATTTGGCGTAGCTAAGAAGTTATCAGATGCCAATGTAAAGGGGTGCAGCTAAGACTAGCAGTCACCAAATGAAACTCTCGTACTATTGGTGGGGTACCAGGGATTATGACCTGAGCCCCAACCATATATATTATGTTGTTATTCGCAGCACAATTGTGTGAACTGAGTTCATGCTGAAGTCTGGCGTCCACGGGACTTGCTGACATGACGTGGTGGATCTTGTTAGATGATGTCTTGCAGTGTATTACAGGTACACGCAGCATTGGAGATATTTAATCCGGTTGCCAAATCCACCGCCTATTAAGAAGATCTTGAAATATAGTTCGGTAGTGAGTTTTACTAGCAAAATGTATAGGAGTGGCGGCCTTGAGCCTACTTGCAGCGTTAATCGCTTCTGGACAGTTAGTCTCCGGGGTGCAGATATCAATTCCTGAAAATTCGATAGTAATAAAATTATGCATTCAGAAGACAACATAATGGTGTGCTCCAACACAGAGATATTTTCTCGAAGAGGTCAATGCAGCATCGAACGACAATGTCGCTTCTAATTACGTCGGGTTCTGGAGTCAGCTATCGTCAGATTCGGGAGCACTGTATGAAGTGTAATGGACCAGCTGACGCAATGCCCATCTGGTCCATGCTCTTTGACTAGTCCAACTTAATATGCACAATTTAACTTATTGCTGGTGCATTTGTGACAAACAGTTAGCAACTACCCAGCAGTGGTTCCAAACTTCTTGTGCAGGATTAGATTTAGGGTAGAGGCAAGGAGATGTCCGCTTCTGGAAATACCTCCCTCGTTCTTAAGCCAGATGTAGATCTGAAAAGAAAATAGAAAGAAAAGGAAGGGGCCGCTATCTGAGCGGGCATGCATGAACATAGATCTTCTGTAATAACGCTAATAATCCACGTTCAAGTGTTCTTGAATTTTATCTCCTTTATTGATTTTCATATTCAAAACGTTATAATAGTACTTTTTTTAAAGTACCGTAAAGTAACGCCAATTAAACGTAGAATATTTTTTTATGGCAAAATATATCAGTTACTTATAAGCAGAATAGCTGATATTTGCTTTAAAATTTGAAAAAAATGATATTGAATTATTTAATTTGTACTTTTTACATGAGATACTTTCTATAATAATATTATTAATAAAAATAAAATGGCGCAAAGTTGTTCTTATTAATGGGGTTACTCTGCACCGGTTTATAATTTACGTCAATATCTTATCTTAAATCGCAAGGGGCGCAATGTTATGTGGTCTGGAACCAAACATTGCGCCATGCAAACAAAGCTAAACAAAATTAGCAACTATTCTGCCCTATTTTAATTACAAAACACCTGTTGAATAAGTAAATGGAAGACTACTGATTCATAAAGTAACAAAACCTTCATATTACAGCTCATAGAATAAAACAAAACAAGTGAATACACATAGAAAAAAAATTAACAAAAAATAGAGCATTAAATTCCGCAGCGTGTTTCAAGATCCTCTATGCGGAAAATTCCTCATTTAGAAACCAGTTTAGGCTCTCCAATTGAGCCAATTATATCAACCCAATTGTAAAGCATTTTGTCCTTTTTCTCCGGCCACTTCCAGTTATTTAGGGACTTAATCATTGCAGAAATGACTGCCCCATCTTATTGCAATGATTCACAGGAATACAACATGTTGTCCAACTTTCTTTTTTAAACGTTGAATATATGCTGTCTTCTTTTCACCAGTTGAGACGAAATTTTGAAATTCAACCTCATCTTCATATTCTTCTAAATCGTTAGAAAGATTCCAGTCACAAGTGTCATTATAGTCATGGTCAGTGCTGAAAAATTGTTCAATTCCAGATTGGTTGAGCTTTCTTCTTTTACGTGGTCTTTGAAGTTGTTCACGATTTTCTTTCGAATTTCCTTGTGATTGAGGAGTACTAATATCATGAAAAGCTGATGTAGAGGCTATAGCACTATTTTGATTGATTTGACCAAGTTCAGAGTGTGTTTCTGGATAAATTTGCCCATCTTCAGCACCTACAGATAAACTTTTACCTGGAGCTAAATCTACTTTACGTCTTCTTTTCTTTTCACCTCCACAGCTATCCAACCGTCGATGCTCCAATGTTTCTATGAAGGATAAATGAATGCTGGATAAATTTATGTTTCCTCCAGGAAGGTTCCGAACCAGTTCTTCTTGATTGCACGGATATATACCGCATTTCTTAAAGCCGGACTGCAGATTCTGCTTAGCATTAGTCAAACTACTCATAAGCTCACTTAAGGGATTGGGAAAGTCCTGCTTTTGGAGAACAATTTGCTTTTGTCCACTTGAGGACGTCTTATAACTCGCTAAAATTTTTCTCCATGCAACCTTCATGGGACGAAAAAATGCAACGTCGAGGGTTGTGTTATGCGTGTGCTATTTGGTGGAAGGCATACGAAGTCGATATTACACTGCTCACATTTTTTAATAACATATGATGATAAATGCGAGGAAGGATTGTCACCTATAAGCACTTTTCTACCATCCTGCTGCTTAAGTCGAAGTAACATTAAGGAATCAAACCAATTGCTGAAGGTGTTGGTATCGAACCACCCACTTTTGGTGTTGCTGAATCTACATCCTGTTAGACCGCCCTCTATCCAAGTGCTCCATAAATGCGATGATTTATATACGACATAAGGTGGCAAGATATCTCCCTCGGCATTTCCCGCAAATATTACTGATATCGTGCATTTACTTGTATTGCAAATCCTGTCCGAATGTTTTACTCCCCGTTTAGTGATCACTTTGTTTTGCCCCGGATCATCGGTCAAGTTCGTCTCATCATAGTTCCATATGTTTTCAGCAGGAACGCCAAGAAGAACCTCAGCAAGGTTAGAGTGATAACTTTTTAATGTTTCTTCATCAATACCTGCTCGACTACGCTTAATGTTCGATGCAGAGCGAACAGTCAGTTCCGGATGTCTTTTCAAAAATCCATTGGCCCATTCACTACCGGGAAGATTATCTTTAAATTCCTTCACAGTTCTGCCACATCGATTCAGATGTGATTTAATTATGAATCGCAGCTCCACCTTATCCACTGGGAAACCATAATCTAACATAGCTAGGATGCATTCAACAAAACTCTTTTCCTCATCATCGCAAAAAGTGCTAGGATGTCCTGCTTTTAAATTGTGAGCTCCTTTTAATTTATATTGAACAGTACGTCGGGGAATATTGAACCCTTTTTCAGCCAAACGTTGAGAAATGTCGCCCTCCTTCCTTATCTTTTCTAAGCATTCTTCCAGTCTTTCTTTAGTATAGTCGATGTATCGTCTTACTCCAGGCTTCCTTTTATAAATTCATGGCATATTTGGTAGTAGACGTGCTAAAAAGATCAAAATGACAATCAAAAATTTATAAAGCTATCACCGAAATTGGTTTGTACTCCTTAAGAGCAACTTTGCGCCACTGGCGCAAAGAAACCCCAAAATGTCATTAACGTGGACATTCTTTCAGGAAATTTATATCACCTAAGAATTGAAAAATAAGCCTTTGAGGATATCACTGAATACATTTGTAATGTATATATCGATATCATTCCAATATGACTTACTTCCAAAAGCCTACTTGAAGTTCAAATATTTTTTAAATTTTGCAACACTAAAACTTAACACTCTTATTTCACAAAAATGTATATCTCCGAAAATAAACCGTTACCTCGCTGCACGAACCCGAACTAAATCAACAATGAAGAAGAACTATGTGGGTATCAAATAATTTCGAAATTATAGCGGTACACTGAGAAAAAAATCATTGTAAAATTGAAAATAATCAGATTATTTCAAAGATTTTCAAATATGAAATTGCTTTATTATGAGTTCTTTTTACTTTAAAGGGAATCTAGTTATAATAAGAGTCACAAGTTTTAAACCTAAATCAATAGGATGCTCTTTAATTCAATATGCTCCATTATCAAAACATTAAAATTTGGCGCATTTTTTTAATATGAAAGCATATTGTTTTAAAAGTGCCCACAGTTATAAAATGAAGTGGTCCTGTTTAGTTTAAAGTGAATATAATTTTACATATTTATTGGTCGTTTTAAATCAAAATGACTTAAACTTTTAATTTAAAGTGGAATCATAACATTCTAAAGCTAAAATCTCTTTGAAACAAAGTTATTTAACTTAAATGAGATCTTTGGTAAATGATAGGGTACAGTTTTGAAATAAAATGCAATGGTTTAATTTCAAGATAAATGAATATTTAATTTCATTTGACCGTATTGTACATTAGGTATTTAAAAAACTATACTTCACAATGAACCTAGAAATAAAATAAGTTACATATCCTTTTTTTTTTTACATTTTTAAATATTTTTTTATAAGTACTAAAGATATTAAAGACTTTTATTTCTAAGGTAAATTTTTCCATTATTAATAGGGTACAAATTTAAAGGGGGGCTGTTGAAGGATTGAATTTTTTCCAAAATTAAATGATCATCTTGTTTTCCCACTTCAAAGGATTGGTAATGAGTATCAAAACTCTTAATTTTAACTTCATTTACGATAACAAAAAACACAGCATTGACCTTAAATAAGAACCGAATCCGATATAATGTTGTTTTGTTAAAATGGGAAGTAGTTAGATACATATTTGCTTTATATAACTTTCCGAAATGAGTTACTGTTTCAAAAGTTTCCATTTTCTCTACATTTATCCCATAAGAACCTAAAGCTTGCCGTAAAATAATTGGTGTAGTACCGGAATATGGAGTACTTTTAATTGAGTATTCTTCTATACTTTTAAAGTCGACTAGAAAGTTAGAGAAGCGCAGACCTGCCTTGATGCACATTGAAAGTGGCACGTTTAATCTAGAAGTTATATTATTTGAATATGCTTTAGATTCCATATGTTTTGCTTCGAATCTAAGGGACCATAAATGCTTAGGTGGGCCAGATGTTTTTATCAATCGAATATAGTGAACGAGAAAATGATGCTTGGGCTTAAGAGTATGACCATATAAGCTGATATATGTTGTATGATGTTGTTTAATTAAATTTCTTAACTTAGTTAGCTCAAAGTCATCGAATTCATTTTTCATAAGAACGTCAAATATTTCTATTAGTTTTATGAGTAATTTCCAATGCTTATTATTTCTAGGTACAAGATCTCCAATCATTAATGGTATAAAATGAATAAATGTCCAAATCTCACGAGCTGTCATTTTCAGATTATTGGCCTTAAGCCGATTAAAATTTAAATTTGGAGAAATATTACCTACTTCTGTCTCCCCGTATGGAAATAATTTTTTTCGACTATTTAAGACGTCCAAAGAAATAATATTTGATTCTATTAAATTGGTCAGGATAATACAAATGTCATAAACGCATACACCTTCGAGGAAGTCATGCATTAAGTCGAAAGATATATTGGTTGTCACGTGGAAATAATTTAAATCGTTAAAAATACACTTCTCTCTTATTCCCGTTTCTCTAAAATCATTTAAATTTAAATCAGATTTATAATTAACTTCGTTTCTAAGAGAATCTTCATATTCTGAAGTATCGCTTCGCATTTGCGTTTTCTCCCTTCGACAAGTTCTGCAAAATCTTTTTGAATTAAAAGATTTTACAAAGCCTAGAACACTGTTCAACCCTAAATTATCTCCGAGCACTGCCCCAACCATGAAAAATACTTTAAAATCTCCTATCTCTGTTTTCACTTCCAAACCGTGTGTTTCAAGGGATTTCAACTCGTTTATTAAATAATTTAAGGAGTGGCTGTTTCCATATGTCTTAAGATCATCTGTGTTAATGTATAATGAGTGAAATATAAAATCCAATTTTGATTGCAAGTGCTGTGGTAATGTAGGAAAGCTATAATAACCTGCACAGATTGAGGAAGCGTGGCTTCCTAAGGGGTTATTGATACCGTAGTCATCAAAATATACAAAAATTGGTAGAACTAATTTTCCAACAAATCGTGACCCAAAGGACTGAAACAAAGTTCCGTTAGTGAAGTTTTTTATTTTTTTCTGTGACAAAAGCTCTTGCATATTATTTAGAATGGCAGCCAAAATTCCCGGAAGTTCAAGGAATTTGCGAATTTGGAACCGGATTGACATGACATGAACACTAAACTGTTTTGTGTCTAACGTTGGATACCCTTTAGATACACGCTCTACAACTTTATCGCTAAGTATTTGTCTGTAAGAATGAGAGAATAATTGGTTTTCTTCAAGAATTTTAAGAAATCTATGCTCTGAATTAATATCTTTAAAAGGTTCCTTGCAAAATTGAAGGATTACATTAAGTTCTTTACATAGGCTATCATTTGTATCTACCTCTAGAATAGATCGAAGACTCTTTTCTATCCCTGAACATAAATTCGTTACCAGTTCTTGTATTTTTGTAATTTCTTTTCGTGGCATCATAGGTTCAGAATATAGTCGAAGACAAAATTTCATTGCAGTGTACTTTAAAACAGCTAAAGGTTCTTCACTACTAAAGTCGTTTTTTTTTGCACTGCTTTCAAGGAGTTTATCAGAAGATGCTATCTCATCTAGTAAATTTGGCGAAATATGAATATATGGCTGCTTAGGTAAATCTTGAAGAATTGGATTAGGATTGTTATGATTCTTGTGAACACCATTTACGTGGGCTTTAAATGCTTTAAAGTTGGAAAAGATCTGTCCGCAATTATTTAGTTTGCAGTGTACTGTACTAGTAGACGTGAGAAAATGGAAGCTTTTAAAATGTTCTACCAACAAATTAACTGATAAAAAGGTCTGATAACACTTAAAACAGATCAACATTTTTAATTATTCAAGTTCTTTAAAAAATCAATCAGTGAAAATACGCTAGGAAAATTACGATCATATTTAGTATGAATATCGAAAAAGTACTTTTGGATAAAAATCCATGGTCCATAACATGATTGTGGATATTCCAGACACAAAACTTGAAATGTTTTAAAACAAAAGTCGAGTGCTAAGAGAAATGATTCAAACTTATGCAAAGTGTTATCAAAATAAACGTAAAAGTTAGTTAGTTGGAAAATACTCACGCCTACAACAATAATAAAAGGCTGTAATGTCAAATGTTGATTATAATACTTAACCTTAAGATCTTCTACTTCCTTATGATAATTGTTAATAGTTGTTAAATGGAGAACTAAACTTTGCTGAGCATCCTTAATCGTAACTTTTCTTTTATTTCTGCCGGAATCATCTTTAAATCGTCCGCTTGGTAAAATGACTGAATTCAACAAAATTGTGTATATGTAATCAATGGTGTCTAAAAAGAAAAGTTACGTTTACTATGAATTAATTATATCTAAAATAAACATCTTACTTTGGTCTTTAATTCCATGAGAATTTATAAACAAGTTCTTCGAGTTTCTATCAATTAATTTAGAGCTGTAGAAATCTTTTACTTTCCTTTTAAACTGTTCCCAATGTCCGTACAAGCAAAGTTCCTTCCCGGGATAGATCAGCTGAAAATCAAAATTCACCTGCGGAATAAACATAAAATCAACTTGTATATTAAGCTACTAATGCAATTTTCCATACCAATTCTTGTGTTTTTGTATGATTAAATAGAGGCCACTCTTTCAACAAGTCGGTGTTGGTCGTGCTGCTTTTAATTTCTTTTCGACGTAAAGGGAAACTGCGCTGCCATTTGTCTACTACATCTTTCCAATCAGACATTTCTCTCGAAAGGGATGTTTTCATCGCAATGAGCGTCGTCAAATCACCCTCTATGTCCTCGTTTGCATCTTTTATTTCTTCGCACGGCTCTACACTTTCTTCACGTTTACGTTTAGTTTTACCATTAACGTACTTGTGAAAAAGTCTTCCGCGTGGATTCTTATTTTTTTCGCCAGGCAAAAAGTAATAACCCTATGAATAATTTTGAATTCACACTGATTTTAATAATATGAAAAATTCACTTACCGCTGTTTCACTAGGGAAAATTGATAAAATTTCGTCTACAATTTTAGGAAAATCTTTTGGAGAAAGTTTCTGATTTCCAAAATTAATGTCCTCAATTATTATATTTATCAAATCTTGACGAAGACTATCAACAAGATAATGACTTTCTTCATAGAAATCTAAAATTGCTTGACCTTTTCGGCTCTCCTTTAAAAGATCTTGAAGATTCTAGGAAAAATAATAATTAATTTATGAACGCAATTTTTTGTTTCATAATAGTCCTATAAATTGTGAATGATATCCATAAATAGGAATTCCATACAAAAGTTAATACCCCAACAACCACAAAACATATACATATATATATATATATAAACTACACAAATATTCATTTTGTTGGCGAATATTCTGTGTTCTTTGGATCTGTACAGTGCATTGCAGAATACAAAAGACTACGAATTGAACTGATTGGTAAGGTGTAGCATAATCAATTTGCCATGACTAGAATCCTTTCAAAGAGTCAAAATAGAACTTGTTTAAAAAATTTCGGGGCAAAGTTTAGCAGGTTTAACGTTTATAAGAATTAAAGTCGTGCCACCTTGATTATTTTCTCCATACTTCTTAAAACTTTTGTCTTTCTATGCACTCTACAAATCAATTTAATTCCAATTTCCTGTGTTCTATAGTGCATTGCACGGAACCAAAAGAACACAGCATTTTATAATCTTAAAAAAAATATGCACACACACACAAATAAATTTAATTAATTATGTAAAATCTCACTTTTGATAAATGTGACCGCCTTGTAACTGGAATTGATTTAGAAGAAGACGAACAAGTATTTGAATAATGCTGCTTTAACCAATTTGATATTTTGGAATCTGCGGACAGCGTTTCTTCGTCGATATTAAACTGGAAAAAAAATTAGAGGTTATTATGCACTCATAAAATGACTACAATTGAAACGCACTGTTTGTTTTTTCCACAAAAAGAGTTTTTCCCGAAATTCTGCTCTTAATGCCACATTGGGAATCACCTCAGCAATATCCTCCTTTGACAGATACTTTAAACTGCGATAAGTTATACTACAATCTGAAATTTATTCATATTTTAACAGAATATATTTTATAAATGTTATTACCTTTTAACTGAGGTAGTAAGCAAATTAGACCGAATTCTTCCAATAGAGCTTGCAATTTCTTGTCATCATCATGTTCTGGCTTACAATTTTCAACCGTGTTGTTTAAGTCAGAGGCATGTTTCGGTGCCGGTCCACTTAACACAAGATCACCATTATCATCAATTGAAAATGATAAATTCGGCAAAGTTAATTCACTTATGTTCACTACACTATTTTGATTATTTTTTTCTTCAACATTTAAGCTTATTTCAGCCATAGTAATAATTTACAACATAAGTTAAACTTGCGATGTTTAGCTACCGATATTTAACTCAGCTACTTTTCAACACAATTGCAGTTAAAATAACCCGCTGTTCGATTTAAAGATAACAATGCAAAAACTTGCAAGTGCAGTTTCATTTAAAGTGATATAGCTTTAAAATACCGAAATTCAATTTGATTTAAAGTGATATAGCTTTAAAATACCGAAATTCAATTTGATTTTAATTGATATAGCTTTAAAATAACGAAATTCAATTTGATTTAAAGTGATATCACTTAGTTTATTCGCATGTACTGTATAAAGATTACACGGCATACAGAAGAGAAGATATACTGTATATGGCCGTGACGTATTTTACGCCGAATTCTTTATGGAAACAAAAACAATATTACAATAACAGTTCCAAAAATTGGCCCAAAATGCCGTCAGAAAAAAAAACAACATCGGAGCACTTCTCTGAATGGTAAAATATGTTTTTTTTTTAGGTACTTAGATCAGCCTTGCCACGTTATGCACTTTTTCCGAATTACGTCTATATTTAATTATTCGCAATAAAACAAATATATTGTTAAAAATGAGCTAAGTTACTCGGTATTATGTATTTTTAGAATAGAATGTGAATATATCCAGTTTAAAATAAAATGGTAATCCTTTTATTATACATAAAACCAAGTCCGTAAAATAATTCGACATAATTTTAAATTAAATAGATTTTCCCATTATGTCAGGAGTATTGACATATCACTTTGTTTTAAGATTATAATCGTTTGTTTCTTGAGAGAAATGCTTTCAGATTTCGCCCGTTTAATGAATTTATATTGCATTCCATTTATTTCAAATAGATTCGATTTTTTTCAAAGGGAAATTTGCTTGTTTCAAGCATCCTCTTGAGCATTTTTGAAAATTTTTCAGTTACCTAAAAGTAATATGATATCATTTGCTTTTTAAGTGGACATATTTTTCTCAGTGTAGACCCAATGATGCTGCGAGATGATCATTGCAATGGATTTTCCTATGAATGGCGCAGAGTTAACCCCGCTGGCGCAAAGTAAGCACACTTTACGGTATTATCTTCATTCGATAAAATTTGACGTTAAACTAAAATTCCCTGTTTTCTTATTTTAAAATACAAGTTCCAGTCTACTTATTTCTGGCCTTCTACACACAGCAAGGAACTCCGAAAAAAAAAGAGATTGGTCGTGCGTTCAGAGAAGTGCAGCCAGAGATAGATGTGTCGCCACCAACTCTGTTAAGACTAATGAATGAATGACTTGTTTAATGAATTATTCCTAGCTTATTTATACACACGTAAATTTGCTAGTCTTATCTTAATTACGATTTGTACAATTACGATATGTACACATGCCCGTGATTTAAGGCATGTTAAATAAAATTACTTGCTTGCACTTATATGTTTAACATTTGCTTTGATGTGATGCAACTCGCGTGATCCGTGTTAAACATGTAAACAAATGCAGCCACCTACTGTTCTAGTGTGACATGCATTTGGGTGAATGTTTTGTTTATAATGCATTAACATTATTGTGTCACATTTATTGTGAAATGATTTCAGGTCAATGGATTATTGCAATTATGCTGAATGTGCACTCTTGCGTTTTAATTGATGTCGTTTATATTTTTACGCATAATTACATCACAATACATACCATTTTAGTCTATTACTATTTTGAAATTAATTAGGTACTAATAATTTTTTCTAAAATTTCTTCACTGAATTTTCAAATTTTTTTATAAAATATTTAAATTATTACAGATTTTGGAGGCGCTTCAGTTATTTCGTTCTGATTTTACAGAAAATTTGATTTCGTTTGTAAATTTTCACCCAGTTGAAAATAAAAACCAGATTTTATTATATTTTGGATATAATGTATTTTAAAAGTATTTCAAAGATGTTTGCATATACATTGGAAATTCGTAATCTAATTTTACAAACTTATACGAATAAAACAAATACTAATATTTATCATTATCTCAAATAGTATATACATCGGGAAAATTTTTTTTTAGTTTACGAAACATTTTGCATATGGATTCAATGGCTTTTGAAGAAAACAACAGATTTTTCTATTTTAATTTATTTGATAACATCACAAACCTTAATTAGAATATAAGAGAAAATCGTTTATTAAAGAACCTCAGCTTACATTACGTTAAAACGTTAGGTACATCGAGTTGGAAGTAGATAATTGGAATTATCGATAGAGTACAAAATTGCTTAGTAAACTAAATAAAGTGCGATAATAATAAGTTGACACTTCAAAATTTTAATAAATAAAAATTAACGCGGTTTTTTGCTATTCTAAGGGTCACAAACAAATAAATATACACAAAACAGCTGTCAGGCTCTATGACACACAGGTCAACAAATCCAGAGGTGTACGTTTTCAATACGTTTTTGTTTCGCTGTGATTAGAATTTTACAGCTGTTCGCAAAGTTTACGTTTTCGTTTCCCTTTAGGTGTACACTCTCAAATGCTTAGAGGGAGGTGCGTTTTGATTACGTTTTTGTTACACTG
The DNA here is from genome assembly GCA_963924295.1 of Dioctria rufipes. Taxonomy (NCBI): domain Eukaryota; kingdom Metazoa; phylum Arthropoda; class Insecta; order Diptera; family Asilidae; genus Dioctria; species Dioctria rufipes. Next base: position 74,117,271 of record OZ002742.1, on the reverse strand, counting down.
TGATATAGTGTTCATGTACTATAGGGCCTTGCGTGTATTAGTGAAAAAGATGTTCGTAAAGTTCATGTTTTCGTTTCACTTTAAGCGTATACTCTCAAAAGTTTAGAGGATGCCTACATAATTTTCACACTGCGTTGCCCTATTTCCGCAACATAGATAATTCGTTCGTTACTTTATGGGCCCACTAATAGACAGAAAAACGTGTCAAAACGCTCAAGAATACTTCGGAAGCCATGAAACAGACTCCCTCCCTATCACATGCGAGGCCCAATGGAGTCCTTACATTCTAAAATATCTTCAGTGTTCTTATGTAAAACTGACAAAAGTTTGATTTGAAAATAGCTCCTCCGCCCTAAACTACTATTCATACAGAAAAATTGTGTTCTGATAATTTTAAGCTCGCTTTCTTATCTTCCTTTTTTGTGATATCAGAGCATCAGTTCGTTGTCCAGGCTACCAGGCCCGCCTGCACTCTGGGCAGAACGCAGCAGAGATAAATTTAGTTTGGAATTAGCTAGATACATGAGTATAGGACTTTAGTTTAGTTTTATTTTCTAGCACTAACATTGTATAGGTAACTAACTGGCTGTATATTGCTTGTAGATTTACTGATTTTCTCTTTATGTAACAAGTTTGTGTGGGAATATTTGCCTTTTTGTGTACTATACATATAAGCTGATCAAAAAATTGTTCCACAAACCACCCCCCCCCCCCCTCCCGCCCTAGAAACCATCCTTTAGCAGTTGCGGCCAGTTGAAGATTTCGTCAATATTCGTGAACCCTGATGGGAATAAATGAGTATAACTTTTGAACAACCCTATAGATTTTGGTTATTGTTGGCTTATTAAATAGCCAAGAATAGTAGCTGTCGAAAAGTTTATTACTCTGTATTTTTTAATTAAGCATCTTTAAATTATTCTCAAATAATTGCAAAATTTCATAAATACCGTTATTTATTTCAAAAACTTTCTTCCATGTAACCCATATTTATTGCTTCTTATTAATGCCCCTACTACCCTCTATCACTGGAAAAAAAAGCGCATGCCAATACCTGTATGAGTTTTAGCACTGGACTGGAGGTTTATTGGCACATTCAAGCCAGATCATAAAATTGCATATAGTACAAGCAATAATCACAGGTAGTTACGTAAGGTCTTTTATGACTGAACCCACAATTGCTTTGGGGGGTATGTGGAACAATTTTTTGATCAGCTTACCTCAAGGAACCGCGTGGTATACCGGAAGGTATCTTGATCGGAATCACCCTGTACATATTGCTAAAAAACTGCAATGACTTGAGGGAGTTTACAAAAAAAAAAAAATAAATAAAAAAAGATATAAGCATAATACAAATTAAAACAAACGAATGTGCTGGACGCAGGAACCGAATGTAAAAAGTAGAGGGCAAGATATTGCAGCTGAAATAATTACCAATCAAATGTAATCCAGTTAATTAATTTTAAGTCTTAAATGATCTATTTACGAAATTTGATTCTCATTCAAATCTTATGTTCTCAACATTGAAGGATCTTGTGTTACTTAGCTTAAAGGACTTGGTCAATTGAGATCGTTACACTTACGAAATGCATGTGATTAAATTAATTAATTTAATTATTATTTACATCTAGTTTAGTCAAGGGGAATAGACCATTGAATAAACCGATTGCCAATGGTGTGGGATTGTCAGCTAAAGTCAGTACATGAGAATATACAGGGTAAAAATGCACGATCGTCGATATGCGCAATAGATTTCGTAAGCCTAAAATTTGTAAAAAACATAATTCCCGGAAGGTCCTCGTTCCGATTTGTGTCAATTCATTATTAGCTAGATTCAAAACAATTAAACGTATAAGATAGGAACATCCTGCATTATCGCCTTGATATCTGGTTAATGGATCTTCGCTCAAATCCAATACCAATAACTACTCCAAATGATGGAATAGACCTTTTGGTAAATCATTAATGATATTTCGAATCAAATCAAATCAAATCAGCATTTATTGATACAAGCCCTGCACAAAGCAACGTATGACGCTGGGCACTATGACATTAAACGGCTAATAAGATAGCGTGTAAAAATAGAAAAATAAACAATAAAACATTAATAGGAAAAATACAGATTCTAGATTTCAATGACGGCGAAAAGAGATTTAGACCTAGTAAAAACCTATTACAAAGGTACTCTCAAGGCTTCACCCGTAGTTAGGATTGATTGAAATGCTCGAGAAGTTACCTCTGATTGCATGGGCCCAAATTTTTTTTTAAATTTGATAAGCGGGGTCATTGAACTTTCACCACAGCCTGGATTACATCCTCACATTCCAAAGGTTTGTATGAAATCAAAGGGAAAAGACTTTTCAGCTGGATTGTAAATTCCTATATTGCGAGATCTCGTCCCATCTTCCGTAATAAGCATCCAAAATTTAAGAAATGATCCGTCTTGTTCCTGTTCAAGTATTCGCCATTCGATAGCTACATTTTCAAGCCTGGCAGTCTGACTGGCAACGGCAAGCAAAGTACACAGATCTGTTGGAAGATTTTGTTGTTTGACCATTTTTTTGGTTTACTTGTAGAAAATTTCCAAATTCTGTAAACTATCGATAATCACCTTCACGAGGTGTCAATTTCAAATAAATCTAATCTATAATATTCTCAAAAATTGGAGAAGCTCAGCGAAAAGAAACACTAACGAATAATTGAACAACATTCCGATAATAAGAATTGTCATATGTCAATTAGTGTTGTCCCCCTGAAATCAAATATGTAAAAAAAAGCTAAATCGAACAAGTAGTAAACATAAATGAAAGGGGTAACAAACTAGATGTGTATGTGGTAAGCTAAAGCCTCCAACGAAACTAAAAGTAACTTCGTTCCGTAAGAGAATCAATTGTTCAAGCTTAGTATTGAGTTACAGTACAATGTAACATTTCGACATAAATTTTAGCGCTGGTAAAATCGTAAGCAAAGAACTTTACTAATAATTTTACTAGAGCAGTACGGAGTTCGCCATTAAAAACCAAGGTTCCCCATTTTTAAAATAGATGGCAACATGAGTTCACCACACATTTCACTAGGAATTTTAATGAACGAAGCGTTAAATGACTGATAAAATTTTAATATCCCTATTTCTTTTTAAAAGTTGCAGATGGTTTCTATTAATTGAAGGCTTTCGTTTGGGGTATCAAAATTTAAAAAATTAATTAATAATATTCTCCAAATTAAAATACGTCAAAATTTTCCCAGCGTTTTTTAATGGGAAATATTTGGATGTTTGGAAGTTCTCATTTTAACCTGCAACTGTACGAGTAAAAACAATGTTAACGTTCATGTAAATAAGAAACTGAAGTAAGTTTGATGCATATACCAATAAATAGAAAACTTCTAATTTGTAATTAAATAACGAAAGTAAGCGATTGTGACCTATAATAATAATTTAAAATTGAATCCACTCAAGTCACAGTGTATTGCCTTTTATCGGAATGATATTTTGCTCGCTGATCTCCCACCTGTCACTTTAAATGATTTTACTCTGCCTTTTTCTAGATGTGTCAAGAATCTTGGTGTATTAATTGGTACAAATATGAAATGCTGTGACCATATCGGCAATATGATAGGTAAAATCTATGGTGGCCTTCGGCGGCTGTGGTTATCGGCCAGTATTCTGCCAATTGGCACCAGATTATTGCTGGTCAGATCACTTCTTCTACCGTATTTTACGAATGGTAGCTTAGTTTTTCCACATTTGGGCTCCATTTGCTTAAGAAGGTTGAATATAGCTTTTAATGACTGTGTAAGATTTGTGTACGGACTTAGACGGTTTGATCACATCTCCTCTCTTAGTAACAACTTGCTGGGTTGTTCTCTCAATGAGTACCGTCAGAGAAGGCTATTATTCTCTCTCCATAAAATTATCTATACAGGCAAGCCAGAGTACCTTAGCAATCATTTGCGATTCTTGAATTCTGAACGGCATTTTAACCTACTTATTCCTGTCTTCCATTATTCTGTTCAAAGTGACTCTTACTTCGTTCAAGCTTCACGTTTGTGGAATCGTCTGCCGACAAATGTTCAGCGCACTAGCTCGATTGTTAAATTCAAGGAGATTATTAAAAATTGTAATTTGTAAACTGAAGTATGTCCGGGATTGGTTCAGTGGTTCGGTAGTAGCAGGGCAGGGTCTGCATGGTAAAACAGTAAATCAACATTTTTACAATTTTCGGTTTAAAATTCACAATTAATTTCATTAGTCTTTTTATCGCTGTTTCGTTTCTTTAAATTCCTTAAATTTTTTTTTCTCTTCTTAATCTTTTACTTTTATTTTTATATTCTTTCATAATTTTCTTTTCTTTGTTTTATAGGTTTACTTTTAGTTATTAATTTGTCTTATTTTGTCTTATTTTATATTATATTATTTTATATGTTGGCCACCACTATTTTTGTGTAGTAATAAGAAGTAAAAATACTCTTGTGTACACCTGAATTAATTAAATAAATTGAATTAAATATGTTTATATAAAAATAGTTCTAATTTATGTTTATATTTCTGAATTGTATATAACTAAGCGATTGGCTAATAGTGGTCACTAGGTTAAGTTTGATAGGTCTGTTTAGTACAAAATGTATAGTAGGGCAGGGAACAGAAAAAAGAAAGAGAAAAGGCGCGATTTGTAAAAGTTCTCTTCGACTAAGTTAGACGCCAGATAAAAATGTAAAGAATTTTATAGAAAGGATATAAAAGTAAAAATCCAATATAGATAACATTAATTAATCAAGAAAATTAAGTAAAAAGAAAATTGAGAAAATAAAAACAAAATTAATCATCAACGTAAAAGTTTTCAGCGCTGGCACCTGACCTGACCGTTATATCAATTTATTAATTATAAATAAATTTTAATTTTGATTTTCAATTCGCATAAAATTCTTAAATAAAAAGAAATCATGTAAATATCTATACTTTTCTCTTTTCCTAAAGTGTGCTGTCTAGTGAAGATACATAGAATATTAATTTTTAAAGAAAAAGTAACCTTCCCAGTTTGTAAACGGATTACAAGGTACCTTCTTTCGTGTGATTCATTGTCTAGTTTAGACTCTCTTATCCCTCACTGCTCAATGGATCACCACGTACAGAACACCATGTACATATTATAGATGCAAATTTACAAACTGAGTGCTACTAAATAAAATATTTAAAATCAAGAACGTACGTATCCTGAAAAAGAGATAAAATTGAAGGCATGCTCAGCTTAGTGAATCTATCTACATTCTGTATATTTACCATGAAAGACTTAAGTAAAAGTTTTTCAAACGATGATTTCACTGAAGAGCCTTATACAGATTTACTTGAATTTCAAGTAAATACAGAAGTTTTCGATGCACATAAACGTGCCAACAAATTTATAGAATGTGTTATGAAGCTGTTAGGATGGATAGATTGGCTGGGTCCTCTTGACGAATTTCTTATAGTACGGTGTTTATGGCACCCATTACAACTTTCATGTTCAGTTTGAGCACACGTATATTGACTCTCAAAAGCCCACTAAAAGCATTCTCCTCACCCACCCTTAGTTTGGGGACTGAAGTTGGAAACTGCACTACACCTGTGATGACCAAAGTTTTCGGTCATGTTTACGGATAGCATTTTTCCATCTCAGTTGTTCCATTATCACAAGAAAGTTTAAAGCGCTAAACTCTAGAAAGTTTAATGGATTTGCATCGTATGGCGCACTCTGTAATATTCAATCCCATCAACCTCATCCTCTTCGTATTTCTAGGCTTTTGTCACTCAACCCTACCCCACTACAGTGAGCGGTGTAAAAGAAGTGATCCATTACTTATTCCTATGATCTCCTTCGTTTCCACCCTTTGCATAGAGTAGGTAGTGCATTTATATGACATCGTCCCAAGAAAAATAATGCAGAAAATACCAAAGATTGCAACTATCTAAAGTCTAGTCTGGAGGCTATTTGATATATAGAAATGGCACCACAAAAGTGCTCACTTATGCAAAGTTTCATCTTTCCACGCCGACCTTTGGGCCGCTATTATAATATCATTATAAAGCGATTTGTAAAGTGACGTGAACTCTCTTGTTTTTCCCCTTAAGGACAATGTCCTTTCCATATTCTTATTCTTTGAAATTGTTCCCTTGAAGTTCAGCGTAGCGGCGGTGGCGAAAACGGGCGGTATGTCGTTCTTATGAAAAAATTTATCACTCCGGAGACATATCTCTTCTGCTCTTGTCTTTTTTATGTGTGCTCATTTTATGCAGATTGCACTCCAATAGGGCGACACCTATAAATTCTGGTTTGTGGTTGTCTGGGAAGCATTTTTTACCATTAGCGACATATTTTAGTGTTCCTGAATGGATTATCACTTCTAAAGGTGGGATATCAAATATGTAGATTAGGATTACGATTACGAAGGACCTAGAGTTACAGTTTCAGTGGATTACATATGTTTCCATGTTTATGAAGTGAAATTACGGGTTATCCTGTAGTAAAAGTTTTTGGTTAATTCTCTTAGAAGGATGAAAGCTTTTTTTTTTATTTTTTTTTTTTATGATAGCATTTTTAGAGAAACATATTATATTAACTTATTGTAAATGTTGATATTGGTTTAGGGTAGGCCAACCACTCCTATGTATCCCAGGCCATAAATAATGGTAATCATACTGATTATATGGATAACGAGCTTGGAATAAAAATAATACAGCAACGACGATTTTAATTAAAATTTAGAATAAAGGCCCACGTGCAGCCGGACCCTACCCGGGTAACTGGTTTTTATTGAAAATCACAGGAAGTGTCTTTCATCGAGTACCCAGTTCGAAAGAGCATCGGTTCTTTCACAAGAACTGGTTCTATCATGGGAATGGAGTTTTCCACTAAGAAACAACTCTTTATAACGGGGCGCAAAGGTAATGACCCTATTTGGTTCAGCTACAACTTCTTTTCTAAATTAGAAAGCTAGAATTAGTTTTTTATGTAAGTATATATATTTGTGCCATGAAATTTCGTCGCATGAGGATTTGTAGATGATGTCTCTTGAATGATGACCTCCAGAGTTGATGCACATTTCAGCCCTACTTACGGCATTCTTCTTAACTTGCCGTAACACTTCCTGCGATATGTTCCTTAAATCTTGATGAATGTTTTCTTTTAGGGCTGCGAGAGTCTGTGGCTTGTTTACATACACCAGTGATTTCAAATAACCCCAAAGAAAGAAGTTACATCTGGTGATCTTAAAGGCCAAGGCAAATCGCCAAAACGTCGTGGCGCCATCTTGTTGGAACTAAATATGCTCCAGCCCCAATTCATCCAAAGTGGGTATCATCAACTCACGTAGGATGGTTTTGTAGCGCTCGCCAGTGACAGTTATCGCATTGCCTACAGCGTCTTGGAAAAAATACGGTCCGATCACTGTTTCAGCACAAACGCCACACCATAAAGTAATTTCTAGTGGGTATAAAGGTGTTTCGTGATTTCGGATTTTCAGTGCCCCAGAAGCGAGTATTCTGCTTATTGACATGCCGCGAGAGATGGAAATGACCTTCGTCACTCATAACCAATTAAAAAAAAAAAAATCATCGTTTTTAAGGTTGAGATGTATGACGCGCTGGCTATACTATAGACGAGCTCAGTGGTCAGTAGGCAGCAGGTGAAGAGTCATCTGAGTTTTATACTGAAACATCTTCACGTCTTTCACCAAAATACGCTGCAGGGTCCGCCTGGAAATGCCCACTTGCGTGCCACGTCGTCTCGTTGATGTTTCTGGACACTGTTGCGCCAGTTGCATCGAGGTGTGTGGCAAAGCGTCGTATTTTGCGATCAACCGGTACCGGACGGCGTGGAAATCATCGACGAAATTCACGTTGTGTTTTTATCACTGATCAATTATTCCGTAAAATCATTGACACAATTATTCCACGTTCTTGGGAGTATAACGGTCCATGTTTATTTTTAATAATTTTACATTTGTTTACTACACAATTTTTAATATCAGAATGCCAGGAGATGTCATATAAAAAAAAAATATAAATAATTTCTATAGTGCCAGTACTTTAGCGCCACCCAGTATTTCATGAGTATTTCATCACGAGAGAACAAAAGTCTTTTTCTTTTTAGTTTTGAACTGTAGCTAGACATTTCTAAGCAATTTCCTTCTTAGATAAAAGTTAGTTATTCCGTTTGTAATGTATAGAAATAATCATAGTAGGGCACAAAGGACCGGACACCTATGCATAATATTAACAGTTATTTTGATTTTTTCATGTTCGTCTGTGCGTTTGTCACTACCCGTCTGTCCGTTTTTCTGTCCGTCTATCCGTCTGCACGATAACTCGACAGCGCGTGTTTACTTAGAGTGCTGGAATTTTGTACACGGGTTTTTTTTTTGTTTTTGTTTTTAAGAAAATTTAAGTTCGAAACGGGAGAATTTAAAAAATGGATTAAATCTGGCAGCCCCTTTTTCATAAAAAATCGAAATAGAAATTCAAAAAGGACTAAATTGGGCAACCCTTTCTTGGTGTTTCGATACAGAACTTTGAGGTTTACCCTTTATTTAAGATTTATTTTCTAGGGTATAATATTATTAGTTTTATACCAATTGCAGCTTTTACTCTTGTTATTCTTCAAATGGACATGATCTGACATTATCATCGGCTTTTTGAAGCGATTGCGTCTGATGCTTGCAATGCCTTGACTAAGCTGATTAAATGCACTTTCGTCCTCTGTAGTTGGGTGGGACACCAAGTAAGCCATTAAGCCAATATTTCAAAGTCTTGAAAACGTAGTTTATCAAAAAAGTTGTAATTGTAATGAAAAAACATAATTTTGAACTGATTTGAGTACACATATAAAACTAATCATAGTCCGAGTTTTAACTTGGTTTGGCTCGGACAAGCTATTACGTGTATAGTCAGCATATCATTTGCTACAACCTGGGCCTAGAATCATTTTCAATACGGACTTAAAATTTTATGACTTTGTTTAGTTTACTAAAAGTAAGCATTGGGAAAATAATTATAGGACTTGGTGTAGTCGCTATACCGCTATAAAAAAATGCACACTTGTGGGATCTACTCTCAAGCTTAAGATAGGATGGCGATTTTAAAAGGACAACTCAGCTTTTGTCTTATCTCAATAAGGTGGTCCAAAGTGTTGGTTGGATTGTAGGTCCCATTAGTAATGGTTCGTTCATTGATCTACCATTTGAGGTAAGTGCTGGTGAATTGAATACAATTCGAAGCTTAGTGTCGGCGGGATAAGCTTCATGTGTTCGAGATGAGCGTATTCATCAATACAATTTTTATATAGTTTACACATAAGTGGTCTTCTGGTGATAACTTGGGCCTACCGGAGCATTAGTTCCCAAAATCTTGCTAACTGATTGTCTAACTCAATATTTATAATGATGTGGGTGGTAGCATGGTCGTCGTCATGCTTTTTGTTTCTGGTACTCCTGGTGGTCCTATTAAGATCCAGCCAAGTGTAGGTGTATTGCAATATCTTCTTTTTATGCCATTTGTGAGAATAGCAGCTTAGAAATATACTCCGAGAAGTATGTCTATTTCTCCTGGAATAGCGAATTTAGGATCTTGTCGATATGTTTCCATTTTGAAACTTCAATAGTTTGGGCTGACAAAAGTTCGGTGATCTTTTTGATGACCAGCATGTTGCTTGTTATATTATAGTTTGAATATAGCGAATTGATTGTGACTGTGGCTAGTTTTAGTTTAGTCCAATTAATTCGAGGGCTGAGGGGGGGTTGGAGGGTTGGAGATCCTTTAAATTGCAGTCGTTTAAAGGTTTTTTCGTTCATAATGATTCCGTATGGTACAGTGATGTTTATTAGAGCCGTAGAAAGACGAGCTCTTTACATATTTGAAGTTAGGAAATTTTGTACTTGTTGCATCATTTCTACAGGTGGGTGCGCTTTGTTTGGCTACCATGTTGGAATTTTGGGTGGACTGATTTGGCGTTTTCGTCGTCGAATATTTTTACTCATAGTGGAGCAGAGTGTTATGATTTTTGTTCCAAAGATAACATCTTTTGTTGCTTGTGCAATTTGTTGTTTATGGTTGGGTGATAAGCAATTTTTTGCATAAATATTTATTTGTGACAACTTCGTGTCTTTGTCGTGTGATCAAATTTCGATATGGCTACCTTTGCAGTGGCTGCAAGAGGTCTTTTTTGTCGGTGGGTGTATTGGTGCTGCACTTTTATTTTTGTTCAAGAATCCATATGTGTGTTCGATTGAGAATGGTTTTCTCTTTGTCATATTTGATGACATAGTTTTGTTTCCTATCATTTCTGGAGTTTGATCGCGAGACTCTAAGAATTTTGTTAATGTTTTTAATTCTGGCAATTCAGTGCTATTAAGTAAGCTCTGTTCCCATAATAGGTGGGTATCTGGGTATAGTTTTTGAACAATTAAATAGTTAGGCATTGGACCCAATCCTCTGTTTCTATTTGTAAGCTTTTTAGTGCTAGTAATGCTTCGGTTATGCTATCTAATAGCCTTTTAATATTGCCGGCAGTGTCATGGCTTATGATTGGGAGAGACAATATTTTTTTTTAATTATACATTGACCAGGAATCGCTTATTTCTGTAGCGTTCCTTTAAAAGCTGCCAGGTTGGCTGATAGTTTGCGTCATATATTTCATAATGCCTGAGCAGATTTTCAGCTTCTCCTTCTCTCTTCAAAAAGTACAATTTATGACGTCTCTTAATTTACTGTTACTGTAAATTACTGAGTTAAACAAATCGTGAAATGAGATCCATGTAGAATATTCTCCATTGAATCTTGGCAGCTTGATTCTAGGGACTCTTTCACTGTTACATGGGCTTGTGCTGGCATGTGTTGTCTGTGAAGGATTGCTGGCAGAAGGCGCTGGTGTTATCTCGTCTTCCATGCCAGCTGCCTTAATGTAGTATTCCTGAACCTCTTTAAATATTTCCTGCATGAAATAATCTAGCTAGAGATCTTCTTTTGTCGCTCCCTTTTGAATTGGACTATGCCGCAATTGGAATTCTTTCCAATATTCTGTAAACGTTTCTTTGTCGATTTTACTGCCTTCTTTTTACCTTCTATCAAATGCCTTTTATATAGGTCTATCAATAACTTTTTTACCTTCAGTTGAGACTCAATCAATTCTGACATAGAGGCTATGGTCTCGTCAGATATTATGGATTCGCCATTTTTGGCCATTTTTTATAGAGTAGTTTGAATACTTAGTGATATTAGGTAATTTATATTTGGCTATCTGAGTTATCCGGCTCGAAGCACCAATGTGAGATCTAGGATCAAGCTTAAGGGAGGGTGACGGTTTTGAAAGGACAACTCAGCATTTGTTTCAGTTCAAATATAAATTTGTTTTAATATATCTTAACCTAAATATCACAATTAAATTCAAGTAAAACTTAAAATCTACTCCTATAGCTGATACTATAAAAATTCAATAAAATTCATAAAATCCAACAAACAAGAACAAGTTGAAAATTTATTTTAAAATTGAATAAAAAAAATTCCAACATTAAATATCCAGTGCTGTTGTTAAAATATTCTCTCCAAAACGTTCTCCTTATTTCTTTAATACAAGAAAAAGAGAATAAATTTATTTCATTTGTATTCAACATCCACAGAATAGGATTTTCGGTGCAGCAGAATTATAATTCTGTTACAGTGATGTTGAAACGTGTACGCAGAATTACACTTCTGTCGCAACGTTCTGAGGTATGTAAGCAGAATTATACTACTGTAACAGCGACTGTGAAAACGTGTACGCAGAATTATACTTCTGTAGCAAAGTGCTGGAGCATGTAAGCAGAATTATGCTTCTGTTACACGAGTGGTGAGAAAATATTTGATTTTTTGGGAGGTTGGATTTTAGTAGAATTAGACTTCTATATAAAGAAAAGAACAAAATAATATATTTGTGATCAAAAGACGGGATCTCAGATTAGACTCTGATGGAGGATATTTTTCAGATTGAACCTTTTGGATTTTGTAGAATTATACTTCTACATAAAATAGAATTAACTTCTATATAAAGAAAAGATCAAAATTATACTATTGTTCAAAGAATAGGAAACTCAGATTAGACTCTGGTGGAAGATCCTTTCAGATTGAACTCTGAAAAACTAATCGTAATTTTGCTGCGACTCGTCGCCCTTTTATACACGCCGTGGCCTGTAGCTTTCTGTTGTTGCCCTGGCAGCTCTTGGTTCATTTTAGTCCACTTCTGATTGTGGCGGCAGCAGCTGCCTGATGTAATGTCACTAGATGACATGACAGAAGTAAACAATCGAAGAGAAGTAGAATTTGTGTAAAGTTCATGATATTTTTAATTAATTTATATATTATTAATATATTTTTCCTCTTCTGCTGCATAGGATGCCTATGGGTATGGATTGCGTTGAAGGACTAAGTACAATTAGATAAATATATTGTGTTATCTTGACTGGAAACATAATACTTTGTGTTTCCTTTTTATAAATTTTTATGAAAGAACAATTTTCATCTACTGATTTGAATTGAACGAGGGATTTATTATGAAGAGTTTTCAGTGATTCATCAAGTCCTTATAAATATGTATGTGGACTGAACAACACTAAAGGTCCTCGGGTCTAGAGTGACCCTAAGCAAATTTTATGTATTGCATGTCAATTATAAATTATAAATATGACGGAATTCTGTGTTATTTTTTTTTTTGCAATATCTTATACATCAGAAGAAAATCATAGTTGGTCAGATTTTGTTTTTTAGTAGCATGCCTTTTCTAATTTTTTTTTTTTTTGCTTATCCTAGCAATTATATTTCAGTATTCAAATTGTTTCAGAAAGTGAAAGACCAATTAAATAGGTTTTTATACGTGTAAATGATTAAATTTCCTTTTTAGTTAGTATATTGTATTGCAGAAGTCTATATTGGGGATATATTTCATATTTTCGGGGTAAGTACTTCAAGGGCGATTTCAAACTAAGTCAGATCGCTAAAACAATATTTATTTGATCTGAATTAGCTAAAATATCACAACGGTTGCTAAATGAGGTTGCACTAGTATTTTCATCCGATTACGATATTTGCTCACAAGGTTCAGACTTTCTGGAAATTAATGAGGACTCTTACGACAGTAATGATAATGATATGCCCTCCATATTTTTTGAAGGAGAAGAACATCGAATGGTTCTCTGACCCTTTTCCACAACACGGTCGAGTTGTATCATCAATTTTCAATTGGTGATAACAAATCGTATTGAAAATATTATTATAGTAGAGAAGGGAACTGGAAATCTATGGATCATAGAGTTGGAGGCATATATTGGGCTGTTTGATCTTAACAGGTGTATACAAATCAAATAACGAAGCTTTTGACAATATATGGCATGCTGCAGAAGGTCGACCTATTTTTCCTGCTACTATGTCTCTCAAAATATTCAAAACTATATCAAAAGTCATAACACTTGACAATCGTAACACACATACTGTCTGCAGAAACGTTGATAAACATGCACCAATCAAAGACCTTTGGAATAAATGGGTAGAAACACTAACGAATTTATACAACCCAGACGAGTTTGTAAGAATTGAGGAACAACTAGTTACCTTTCCAGAATGATGTCCCTTCCGGCAGTATACACCTAATAAGCCCGCCAAATATGGCATTAAATTTTGGCTATTTGGCGATAGTAAAAATAGCTTTGTATGGAATATTTAGATTTGCACATGAAAGGAAGCTAATGCGGTACGTGAAAGAAACCAAGGTAGGCATGTAGTTTTATACTTATGTACAATAGCGCTCAGAGGTAGAAACCTAACTGTTGACATTTTTTTGACGTCACATGGACTTGGATAAAAGTTACTGAGAAGAAAGATCACAATGGTCGGATCTCTACTTAAAAATAAAACATCAATCCCACATCAATCTTGATGTAAAAACAAAGCTATTATGTGGTTCCCAGGATACAACAATAATTTCTTATATTCCACGAAAAAATAAATGTGTGCTTCTACAAAGTACATTTCATAAGGCGAAAGGGATTGAAAGTGATAACGAGAAAAAACCGAAAATTATTATTGATTGCAATCCCACAAAAGGAGATGTCGACACTGCAGACAAGAAGATTGCATGTTACAGTTCTCGCAGGAAGACAAATAGGATGTCTTCTGTAATATCTTGAGCATATCACAACTCAATGCTTTCGTTCTATTTACGAGTGTGTGTTCAGAGTGGAATATTTCAAAACACCATAGAAGACGCTTATTCATTAGCCACGTTTAGGTCGTAGTAATTTATGCTGCATAAGTGATTTCTGCAGAATAAGATTTTCGGTTTATAATACTCTTGCAGAATTTCAAGCTCCGGTACAACTTTTATGGTGACAGTGGCGGATCCAGGATTCTGGCGAAGGGGGCACAACTATGGTTTAAAAATGGTATATGCTGAAAACTGAACAAAAGTTTGAAGACACTCGCCACTACTGGGAAATGCACAAAATTTATCATTTAAAAGATACGAGTCGTACAGATTAGCAAGTGCCTACCACTCGTGGTGAAAAAAGTAGCTCAGTGTTATTTGCCACTCCGAAAAGTCAAAGGAGATGTTAGATTATTCATTTTGTTTAGGTTTGTAAATGGTGGAAGTGTAAAACTTCCCAAACATCCATTTTAGTTAGTAAAACTAAGGAAATGTATTTTATTCAAATTCACGAATCATCATAAATTGTAACTTTGTAAAACACATGAATTAAAAATTTACATTTATTTAAAATAGCAGTCACAGAACAGATGCAATACATACCTTGTGCGTATTAAACTTCGTCGGCAAGCTAAGAAAGTGTGACTCTTATTATTAAGCCAAGCTCAGGAAACATCCTATGAACTATGATGTAAAGCACAGCATGACAAGATAGTGATAAAGATAAAGAAAGGAATTAGGGGACGTGAGGAGGGTGGTGAAGGTGCTGATGTATGACACCCTTAAACTTTCGCAGATTGTATGCCAGAGAAAAGACAGAAAATTGGAGACTGTTCTACGTTCCCACACTACCAAAAGTATTTTGAAGGGTAAGAGGATGTGCGCGGCTTGCAGTGCAAGTTTTACATGGAGGAATCCGGGATCAGACTAGACATTTCATCAAAACATTGATCATGCATGTAGCAATATAGGAGCGAAAGGCAACCAACATTGCTGGTGCTCATGTAAGTCCATATGACAAGTTTTTGCCACATCGCCAATGAGCTTAAGGCTTTAGTTTTGATAATATCCAACGAAGCTACGGCTTTGCGACCAGCCTCGGCCAACATATGGAAATTGTATTCCATTCTAGTTCTGATGTAGGACTTGCAGAGGAGCGCTAGAATCTATGGGCTGAAATATTTCTTACACCTTTTCAGAAATTCAAGATATTTCGTTGCTTACTTGGCAACAGAGAACTTGTGATCTGTCCAGCTAAACTTACTGGAATTATTAATGCCAAGAATGCATAAAGACGGTGTATCGTCAGGCAATGCTCCATTAAAAGAAACGAGTGTGGAAAAATTTTGATTTTGTTTTAAAAAGTTGGGACATCTTTGGAACTTGGATGTATTGAATTCGATGCGATTCGGTTTGCTCCAAGCGAGGATATTATCAAGGTAGTTATTCAAGTATCTAATCAGGCAATCTAGTTTGACAGATGTGAAATTTCCTCTGTAGTCCCCAAAGATGTCAAAGCAGTAAGCGAATCCAAGGGTACTGTCATCGGCAAAACAATGGATGCGATTGAAAGTAAGGGAAAGCAGATCACTAATGAAAATTGAGAAGAGAGATGGATAGATAGCAGAGCCGTGAGGCACCCCGGCATTTATTGGCTGATATTGAGATGTAAAGCCATCTATTATAATCCGTATTAAGCGACCAGATAAAATAGGTTTCCATTCATAATGGAAGAGGACGAGAGAGGCCAAATGCTTTAAAAGGTGAACTCCAGACACTATGCTAGGCCTTTGAAATATCTAGGGCAACAATTTTAGACTCACCAAAATTGCGAAGACAAAAGCTTTAACGTTCCATAAGAAAAGTCAGAAAAAAAAAGCCATATTGGCGATCGTTGTGGGTTTGAATAGTTTCTAAATACTTCATTAATTTGGAGTTAATGATAGATTCAAAAATCTTTTAAAGAATCAATGTGATTGTAAATGGTCGAAATTTTGAGGGGTCACTACCCTCTTCTTTTTTGGGAATAGGCTGAACGTGAGGTAGATTCCAAGCAATTGGAAATTTTCCTGTCGAATAAGATAAGTAGAATAGTTTTCGCAGCGCTTTAGCCAAGAAAGAGGCACAGATTTTATTTAACGGGGGCTTGACACTATCAGGACCTGCAGCTATTGAGCAAAGGAGAAGTAAAGTGGGTGGAAAAAGGAGAATTTGAAGTGAATCGAACAGTCAAAATATTAGTTTTATTCAGGGAGTCAACAATCACTTCATTGTAAAATAGTGAAGGAATAGAGGAACTGCTGAAGTTGCTCCTGATGGTTTTGACCAGAGACCAGAAACTTTTGCTGCCTTTGCGTCTTGCCAAGTTTCTAACATTCTGGTCAAAAAGAAATTTTTCTCTTTGGATAGTGTTTCAGTTCTAGACATGGATGCAATTGATAGGTGCGAAAAGCAGACTATTTCGCTTTTATTTTTTGGTTGTACTTATCGTTAAACCAAGAACGATTTTTGTGTTCCTAAAATCTGTTGTATAAATACCGAATGTATTCAAGCATGCCTAAGACTTAGAATTGTACTAAATTCAAATGTGCGTTCATTAACATCCCTTGAAGCAAAACAGACCGACCAATCAAATTCTCTAGGATACTCATTGAGACTTTCCCAATCTGCAGATTTATTTACTTTTTATTTATCGTTTGGGCTAAGTATTCTATAAAAACTATGACATTTTACGCAATAATAAAAAATAAATTATTTAAAAATTAATGTCTTGCTTTAAATGTATTAACACTCACTAAAACAATGTACAATCACTTGTTCGCCGTTGTGTAGTTCCGCTGAATATCTCCAATTACGAGTTATAATTGTTTTTTTTTTTTTTTTGCCACGCTAAGGCGATAATATTCTAAGAAGCTGTCTTTACATAGAAGGCTTCTCAAAGAAACCCTTTGGCAGATGGTTTTCAATTAAAACAAACATGAATAGGTTCTGTCTTGCTTCAAACACCCCGAGCAAAGAGACGCTCATGTAAAGGTATCCGGGCTTCCTATTTTCTCTATAGATTTTAACAAGCATGAGCAAAGGCCAAGGTGCTAGCTAGGGCCTGCGTTCGTAAATGTATCATATTGAACACTTTCAGAAATTGTTACGTTTTTTACAAAAGGAGCTGTAGATTAGGTGTGAATCATTTTGTTAGGAAAAACTCAGAAGATGCAATTTTTTTCTAGTCTTCAGGAGCGCGCGCGCCCCCTCGCCTCTAGCTGGATCCGCCCCTGTATGGTGATCCAAAATCCTTCTAATTTGAAATCGGTCTAAACACCTTTCAAATGCTATGCCAATTTATAACCTCAATTAGTTAAACGATTAGATTTTTCCTCTAAGAGATTTAAATAACTTTTTGTAATTAAGTGAATATATAAACTTTTAAATAGAAATATCATACATATAATTTTTTCGGAAATTCGGAACATGTTGGCTGACAAATATAAATTTTTATACCTGTTCGCAAAATTACCGCGGAAATGACGCTGTCGAAGTTTGCTACGAGTGCAGCACAAGTTTGGTACTACAAGCGGATTCTCGGTATAAACTCCATTCACATAGTAAGCCGAAGCGTTGCAGAACTAAACTGAAACAACGGCCTAAACGTAGCTGTTGAAAATGTTGGCGAATCGCTTGTAAAGCAGCATATGATCGAAAGAGTTCGTTATCCACGGTCTCTATATGCTCAGTAACTTGTAACTAATATTTTAGCATCTACAAGAACAACATCTAGCGAGATTTACTTGCCAAAGACAATCACTGGAAGTAACTTCAAGAAAACAAATTTCTCCAAAACGTGGCTAATGCCGTTTCTGTGAAAAATCAGAAAACAAATATACTGCAAAGTGCCAAAATTGTAGTAGTAGAAACTCTTGTCAAACCGTTTTTATTATATTTTTCCATTTTGAAGTATTTCTGTGTATTATTTTTTTCAATTAGGTTACTATAAAGACGAAGTAAAATAAAATCTTGTTTTTTACTACAAAATAGACCATGGATTAAAAAAGACCCTTTTGAATTTATTCTGATTTTTTTTAAGAGGCGTTTGAAGGTTAAACAAGTTAAATGAAAATTGTGTGCTATTGAGCCTATTAAATGATAAATTTACCTAAATTATTTAATAAACTCGATGATATAGTAGCTATAGTGTTAAAAACAACTAGCCAACGTATATTTTGATACACGAAATAAAGCAGTCGTTGGTTTCCTTTATTTCGTATGGCAAAATACACATTGAGTTTTTGTTTATAACACTATAGCTGCTATACCATCGAATTTATTAAATAATTTAGGTATATTTATCATTTGATAGGCTTTAGTTTTCAATGATGCTATGGTGTACCTAAATTATGATACACTTCGATTAACAATTAATAATCATAATAAGAAAGGACATAATAAAGTGTAAATTCAAAACCTAGTTAACAAACAAAAGCCTTAGCAATGCAAGCTTGAGACCATAAACATCGCACCCGGTGCTAATTACACAACTCAAGCGCCAGTGAATACTTCAGCAACACCAAATGCAGGCTGAAATGGGATATTCAGGAGAATGAAAGCAACACAAGCTCCAGAGAAGAATATCAGCGAGCACCTATTATAACCCGTGAGCAACCAGTAGAGCAGTACGTACCCAAGGCGAACACTGCAGCAACAAGGAAGCACCTAAATGTACACCACGCCCTAAGAAACTAACGATAAAAGGATATAGGGAACGAAACGGGAAAAATAATGCGGAACAAATTATGTGACCTACTAACGAGAGGGCACTCCACATATTTTGCAACAACCAAATAGTTGACTTAGGGTTAAGTAAGCTTCATGCGAATTACGTACTGATTAATGTGTAATTACTGATTCACACATAGTAATTAATCGAAGTTCGAGTCCCTTATTTAGGAAACGTGCTTTTTAGCTCCCCACAACTATTATTTGGAGTTAAATGGCTGCTACATCTACCAAGAGTCTTACCGGCTGCTCTAACACAAGTAATGAAGTAAAAGCGACTGTTTTTATTAATTCAATTACTAAATGATACCTTTTTAATGTTTGGGTTGAATTTTCGGATAAGGTTCTAGGACAATTTGTACAGTATAAATACGGCACTTATCACCGCCAGGAGGCAGTCTTATTTCAGACATTGAAGTGAACGAAGTAAACTATTTCGATTGCGATAATTAGGCGTACAGTACTAGCGATAACTAAAGATTTGGTTTGATAATTGTTTGTAAATGTAATAAAAGTAAATAGTAAAGATAAATAAAGGAAGAATTTGTCAATGATATATGAAATATTTTGTTTTAAATAACGAACGAACTAAGGCCACGCTCGTTCAATATATATAAAAAAAAAAATCATTCTACGTAAATTGTTCTTCAAAATAATAATACTGGCCCCATGATAAACAGATAGAAATTCTTAAAGTTTTTAATTACTGCACTTTCACTCATCATGATGCTGAATAATGTGGAATTCTTATGTGCAGCATATCTGAATAACATTCCCCTGCTTATCTACAGGCACATAATAGGTCCTGCCTGTACCTTCATGCAACGAGGGACAATGTTGCTGAGGACTGATGCATCCATCATGATATGACAATGAACCCTACAAAGACTAGGTTTGTTGCTCTTCTTCAGAAGACGTAAGCTTGGGTACTTTGATCTTCCTAAGCCCTTTGGACACACCCTCCAACTCCCCAAATTCCACGCACCTTGGAGTCTACCTTGACTCGAAGTTGACATGGGGATTGTACGTTGAGGACAAAGTTAATTCGGCTATGACGGTTTTCGCTCAATGCAGGAGCACATTTGACTGCACATGGAGCATGAGACCGAGAGTTATTCACTGGATGTACACCTGCTTAGACACATGTTTATATTTGCCTCCTTAATCTGCCATACCTGGATCTTGCCCTTCAGGCAGATGCCAAAAGGGGTGTGTACAGATTGCGCTCATGGGGATGTTGTGAAGACGGCTGGACTGGCTGGCCTTGGAAAACCGTCTGGCCAGTATGCCACATGATGCGATGGTACCTGAGATTCGTTTTGGACGTCGCTTCTCTGTGAGCTTTCCTGAAAGGGAATCGTTGACTGAGGGGAGTGCCTTATCGAGCCTGCCCCGGTCCCAGGGCCGAAGCTAGGGGAGAGCACTGCCTTAAAAGGACAGTCCTCTACCTTTAGAACGCCACCTTATTGCGGATTTTGCGGTGACGTCACGTCATAAAAGTCGTCGCGGCAAGTTTATGTAATCAAAAACATTGACCAGTCATCCACTACTGGGCCATGTTTGCGCTGCTTACCTCCCATCTCTTACTGCCTTGAATGAAGGTAAGACGATTGGCCGTTTACGTGAACAGCTTTGTTTAGGACATTTGGCGGTTACAAGAGTCATACATGAAGATTATTCCCTGATTTTAAAAACTACAGATAAAATTAAATATAGAAAATTCAATGGTGATGGTATTGAAAAAAGTCTTGGCATCAAAGGCGTTATGTAAAACATGGAAGTTCGATTTGCAAAGATAGTAGCAAAAATATATTATGTGTTCTGCATCCGGTTAATTCGGCTTTACAGGGTTGCAGCACGGGAGTGAACGATGCCATATCGATAATAACATTTGTCCAGGAAGGAATTGAGGTCAAAAAAGACGTATGAGACAATTTTGGAAGAAGTTGAGAATACCGTATTTTAGAAAAGAATCTCAAAATAGTCCCCAGAGGAGTAAAGAGAAGAAAAGGCAAGACATCTGGAGGATTAGTGCTGTATGGTCCATCACCTTCTCGTCAAAAAGCTGCAGTTATAGTTTAAACTCCTAAAGCGGGATATTATGAAACTGTAGACATAATATCAGCTGAGATGAAAAAAAGATTTGCATACAATGAGGATCTACTAGATCCAATTTTGTGTCTTGAAAAGTTGGACAAAGTTTAAGTTTGTTCATCATTTATATATGTAATTGCTGTGAGGAAATTAATGAGAAAAAAACAAATCTGTAATAGCAATTATTTTTCAGGTATTAAAATTCCTTCCAAAGAAGAGGCTACTATTGGTAAAAGGTACTTGAATGAGTTGAATGGTCGAGGAGATCAGAGCGAAAAAATATTATAACTTCTATACCGAAAAGGAGAATTCTTCAGAGATACGTTTTAACTATTTACATCAGTGGCAGTACTCACTTGGAAGCAGGTTGAAGTCTTCGTCATCTCAATGCCAGCGAAGATAGCCTTTCATATGCAAATCAAGAGGGAGTTACTGAGGAGTTGCACGTCGTCTGTGGATAAGTTGTGTATCCACAGAAAGGTGTCTCTTATGTGGGTTCCTGGTCACATGGAGATCATCGGGAATGAAAGGCCTGACCTTTTAGCTAGGACAGGCTCTGATTCTCCGTTCCTCAGACCGAAACCCTCCATAGGTGTTGCCACCTCGATTATCGGATGTCTTATCAAAGTGGATGTCCAAAGGAACCATCAGCAGAGATGGGCGAACCTGAGCACTTGCAGGTGCATAAAACTGCTTTTTGATAGGCCAAATAAAAATATATCTGATTTTCTCATGGGACTCGGAACGAAACAATATAAAACTGTGGTTGCACCATTACCGACCACAACTCGATTTACGCTCATCTAAGAAAGTCTGAGACAACCAAACACTTTTGTGTGTTTGTCCGGCCTTCACCCGGAGTAGGCTGGATACTCTTGGGTCGGCCCTTCTATCTGTAGATGAGTTGAAAATTCTTCCTCACGAAGACCTGATGCGCTTCATTAATAGGATAGGACGGTTTTGGTGAAAGGGCGTCTAGTAGGACATCACAATGGGATCTCTTGTCCCCCTGCCTCAAAATAAAAAAAAATAGTTCTTCAAAGTTATATTACTGGCCATGATAAGCAGATAGAAATTCTTTGAAGTTTTTAGTTACTGAACTTTTTAGTAAAAAAAAAAACGATTTAAATTTGGTAAATGTAATATATGTATATTTATTTTTCTTTGAGTGAATTTAGCCCTTTCCATATCAAACATATTTTTCGTGGTACTGGCTTCGTCCCTCCAAAATTGAAGCATTTTGTGTTAAATGATCATAAAACAATATGGCCGTCACCCTATTCTTTGATTATCGTTTGTACGGAAAATTTGGGACAATTGCATTGTCCTTTTTAAGTACTGTAGTTTCATATTTCCTACATTCAAGTTCAATAAAAATTTTGTTTGAAGTGAAATTTAGTTTCTAATCTCAGTAATTATATCATCTACTGACAAATGTTATATTCAAAACTAACATGTTTTATTATCTGTTGACACATACATATTATACGTCGAAATATTGGACTGATTAATAAAACTATTTCAATATTTCTATAAATGCGTAATTTTTCAGAGGAAATAATCTATAGAACGCCTTAAAATATAAAAGCTTTACTAAAATACCATACATTCAATAAAAATTTTACATCATAAAGCATAAAAATTTCGATGCTGTTTTTGGGAATTTTGTTTTGCAATATAATGCTATTATACTGAATATTAAATGTCATCGTCCCTGTCACCAAATGCCATATAATATGTAGTAATTCCCGTAAAAAATTTTTCAGGGATTAATATCTCGAACGTCCATAGGATTTGAATTGAATCGCAATAATACCGTCTGTAAAATAAATTGGATAACAATTTTTTTAAAGGCTTTATTTTAAGAATTCCTCCATAAATATTGATCAGTCAGTAATTATCAAAATGTACATAAGCTGAAGTTCTTTATTTTGTAAATTTTGTGTTTCGCTTTGTCATCACTTGGTATGAGGTATGTGTGTGTATTTACACAGCATAATAATAGGTATCTATTACTTGCATTGGCGTAGCTAGGATTTTGTTGTGGGGGGGGGGGGCTAGTAGGGGCCAGCCTGATTGAAAAAGAATATTCTTCAAGCAAGGATTGTTTTTCAAAAATGCGTAAAATATTTTAAAACGTTAATCAGTGTTAGCGCCAAGTTTCCTTACATCAAGCAAATTATTTTATTGACTGTTTGATTTTGAGTCGGGGTTGATTCTTTAATAAATATCGCCTATTCATCTGACTGAATTTCATTTCGATCGAATGCAAAATCCATGTGACTTTTTTTTTAAATCTGCCAGCATTACCATTTCTACTGGAGTGAGAAAACTTTTACAGAAAGAAGAAAGTTCATCTAACGCCAATAAAATCGTAGATCTAATAGAAGTCAAATTTTATTAATGCAGAAACACTTTTGGTATTGAGAAAAATTCTTCTTATGATAAGAAAATTATCGCTCATACGACGAAACTGATTAACTACAAAGAAGAATATTTTTCAAGAAGTCAATACAATATATACCTACTAAAAATTATACAATTTGGAACATTTTAAATAAAACTTTTTCTAGAATAACGAAAAGTAAACTACATTTAGGCAATTCTATTTTTAAACGGTTTCTCATATTCTGTATCAAAACTTACTGCTACTATCATAATCGGAAGAAATTTAGAAAATATATTTACTATTATTAATATAATTTTTCTATATCAGTTTTAATAACACGTACAAATTTGTTTGCTTACATGCAGGAAATGTCCGCTAACCCTCTACTGCATTAATTATCCCCCGTCGATAAAAAGAAAATTAAAAGTACCCGGCAAGTGCTTTATTTCTTATTATTATATAAAATCAGTGACAAAAAAATTTCCAGGTCCTCGTGTTTACAAAAAAAAAAAAAAAAAGAACAATGCATTTTTGTATATATATGTTTCTATATATATTCAGTTATTAAAACAAATATAATTTGAAATACATCCAATAAGGTTAAGTGCTGTGAAATTCTGCAAAACAATTTCGGATTATATTGTTTCAATCCATGTCGACACTTGGTAAGAGTAATATGCTCGTCCACCGCTAGGAATTCTTCTTTTGGTACCAATAATAATCGTTCTCTTTCTTTTTCTATAAGAGGTCTTATTTTGAACAACTTGTCGTATCCCGCGGTACCAAACGGTTTAAAGTCACTATTATTATTAAAATTCAAAATTCTTTTTATAGTTTCCCATCTGTTACAAGTCATAGTTTCATTTATAAGAATTTGGCCTATAGTTTTCCGCCAGTAATACCTTGGCACAGGTAGTTTCACCAAAGACATGTATCGTCGGGTCGAGTATTGCTGTGAGTAGTTAGGAGAATGCGCAGGGTAAAATCATAATCCCACGACGTTGGTAGAATGAAATTAGAACATTGTATATTTTACTCGAATCTAAATGCTTTTATTCTACTTATCCAAAGCTAATAACACTAATATTCCCTAGTCTAATTCAATAACTTATTCATTACACAGCTATATTACAGCTTAATTAATTCACACTACTTGTGTCTGTGGAGGTGTGCGTGTATACCTTTATGTGGAGGGGACGGGGAGGTGTACTTCGGACCGCGAACGAAGCGAGAATACGTCGTAGCGTAACACTAGAGGAGTTTGTGCAACGACGGACCACGCAAGAAACGAGAGTACGTCGTAGATTTAGCACGAGGGGAAGTAGTGTAACGTCGGACCACGCACGAAGCGAGAATACGGCGCAGCGCTACCACTAGAGAAATTTGTGTAACGTCGGACCCTGCTTGAAGCGGGAATACGTCGTAGAGTTAGCACAAGGGGAATGTGTATAACGTCGGACCACGCAAGAAGCGAGAATACGTCGTAGCGTTAACACGAGGGTAAGGACAGTAAGAAATCTACAGCGTCGGACCACGCACGAAGCGAGAATACGTATTTGCGCTAGCACACGGACGATGTGTCCTGTCGAGCTGCTGGGAGGCAACTGACAAACTTCCAGTCAAGTCAAGTGTCAAGTCAAGTGTGTTTTGCGCCGATGTTTATTTTCTTTGTCGTCATTTCCCTCGATGTTCACGTTATTGTCTTCTTTTTTTTTCCCTTGGGGCTCATCTTTAGCCCTCAGTCCGATTTGATGTCGTCTCTTGTCCTCATTTGATAGTTGTCCTTAGTATTTGTTGAAACTTTTCGTTTCGCTGTCTTTTCTTTCTCCACGGATGATGCGCTATATCAGCCGTGCTATGTGTCATTCTCTCTTAGGAGTTAGACAAACTTCCAACTGGTGACTGCTTATTTATAAGCCAGCGGCGTGTAGCTCCCTCAACGGTGGTACTGGAGATGGTAGCTGGGCTCATTTTGGACTTGTGTGCGACTGCGGTACTGGTACTTGCTTCTGGTTTTCTGGTACTAGCTCGGGTTTCTTGTACCAGCTCTGTACTTGTAAGTGCTCGGTACTGCGGTTGAACATCGACTGATTTCAACGTTCCGATGACCTCCTATTTATATGGTCCCCGACACTGTAATCGCTGTCACCTGGTCTGCCCTCCATTTGTTATTTCGTCACTGCACTGTGAGTGATCACGTATCACTTGGATGATTTCTTCCGGGGGAGAAATCATATGAATGTCTGTGGTCATACAATATGTATGGCTGTAGAGCGGTCTGTATACGAGACTGCACACTTTGCTCTTAATAAATGTAGGCATGAATGGGAATACTGCGGAGCTTACCCTGTATATGCCATGCGTGTAACTTAGTTACAGACATGTAAATTACCATGCCAATGAATTGTTCCATCTCGTTTTTACTTATGTTTGCAGGATTATTAATATTATCTTGCACTGACTTTATATTTGATTGTTTAACTATAAAATTTATCCAATCCTCAGTAAACAAAAATAAAAAGAAATCGGCAGCTGAATCCAACCATTCCAAATCTCGGGAAGATTAATATTTCCTTTGAGCTCATATTATGTGCGTCATATGGTGCTAGGTGATACGAAGCTCTTTATGGAAGAATGCTTTGGGCGAGAAAGTGCCATTAAATCATACGATGCCATCTTTGGCTTTCGAAAAAGATTAATTCAAAATCATACAAGAATAATATTTTTGGCAAAACAAACACACTCGGTATAAAGAACTAAAACTGTACTTACTAAAATATATTTTTAATTAGCTTGTAGTTACCTTTTCTCTAGTTGAAATTGAATCAAAAATTTCGAAATTTATGCAATAGTATGAACACTACGACATTCCACAAAGCACTAAAGTATAAGTCACAGATAATAAAATGAGAAGCATGATAAATACTTTCGGTATTACCAGGTTAACAAAGTTGTGTAGTTTATAATCATCTGAGAATCTTATTAAGTAGAAAAAAATTTTTAACTTTATGTAACCATATATGGCTTCCTATGCGGTACAGGGATAAGCTTAAAATCGCACCTAACTTTCCTTGATACACATGATACATTGTGTAATTTGAGTTCGTCACCATCCATCACTATCTTCTAAATTTATAACTTCATAATTATGCTGCCTATTTTATTACTTTCTTGATGGTGTTACAATGTTGTCAACAGAAATCGCCAAAAACCAATTAAATATACTTTTAGTTTTCTATTTTTTTCTTCAAATCAGCTGAATATTTTTTCAGTTGTAATTTCTTTTTTAACAATGGCATTCTTTATGTTGAGCAGTGACATGTAAGAGAATCGTTATTGAAGCATTCTGTTTTTGAGCCATGTTTTTATCCGTCTTATAGCAAAGAAACTTTTCTCAGAGCCAGCTCAGGTTGCTGCGAGTACTATTACCGCTTTAAAAAGTTTATGTAAATAACGGCAGTACTATTTTTTAATATTTTTTCTCAAATTTTCAGAAATTCATCTCGTTTTTTAAATGAAGCATGTTTTTCATGTCCATCGCTTCAGTTTCCAAGACTGATGTATCAATTTTTAAGATGTTTTTATAATTACTGATGAAATCCTCTCCGTTATTCATGCCCAATTTAAGAAATGCGTCTCCAGCGCGAGCTGACGGTAGGTTTTCAAATCGGCGTCCCTCATATAACTTTTCCACAGTTTTTTCTTTCTATTTTTAAGATGTTTCAGTTCTTTACTGAGCCATGGAGGAGATGTTTTAGAAAATCGCTGACGGTTACGGGGAACATGTGAAGAGAATAAATTAAAAAGAATTATGTAAAACTTAGAAACGTTTTCACCAATAATATTGCAAGACAGAAATGTGTTGAAATCAATAAACGTAAGTCTACTGGAAAGTTCCGAAAAGTCAGCCTATCTAAATTTGAAAAAGTATTACGTTTCGTCACAATATGTGCGGTTTTCGGTTACATAGCAATGTGTAATTAGTAGAACGGAGTGGTATTTGTCAAGAGTAGACATTATAACTGGGCTAGGTTCAATTAATAAGTTACCCGCGTCAGTAGAAAATACCAGTTCTAACTGCCTACCCATGTCATTCATAACGTGACTGATTTGGTTGAGACCAAGAGATGAAATACTGTCCAGGAAAATGGATTCCTTAGTTGTCAAGTTATTAAGTGAAAGATAGTCATCGTCATCTTTGTTTAGTACCCATTGAATATTGGGTAAGTTAAAATCACCAATTAGTAGTAATTCGTCAAGAGGATCCATCTTACCTTGGATAAAATTAAATGTTGAAATGAGTAGATTGTAAATATTCTGACCTTTGTCATCGACAATATTTGTGCAGTCTGGAGGAATATAGCAACAGATAATGTATAAGTCAGATTTTGAAAAAGATAACTTAAGAGCAAGAATTTCGATGTCAAGAGAGTTAGAGAAACTGTTAGCTCAACCTGGCTGCAATCAAACTAATTTTTACAGGCGAGGAGTACGCCGACACCTCGAGCTATAGATTCAGTATGTCTATTTCTTCTAAAAATTTGATATGAGTTGTCAAAAATTTCAGTATCGCGAAAACCGTGATACAGCAAAGTTTCAGTGAAAGCAGCTATGTCGAGACAAGTCGCAGCAGAGGATTTGAGTATGTGTGGTTTTTTGACGTATCCCCCTTACGTTTTGATAGTACAGTGAGGGTGATTTGAGTTTTTTGGAGTATCGCTGCTTATTGTGGATGCATGCATTTCTCGGTTGGCGCCCGGAAGGTACAAGCAATTTAGTAAACGTGCCAGAGGGACAAAATGTGGGATCCAATAACTTGTCCCGCACATCTTCTGAGACGGCTAAAACAAAGGATGCAACCGGTTCAGAATTTCTACTAATCTTACGACAAGGAATGCCATCAGCTGCGATATTTTTGGGCTTCAATATGTCCTCACAGAACGTTTCTGGAAAGAAACGGGTGACGAAAACACTCTAAGGTTTTGGTACTGTTCTCAAAGGGACAACAATACCATCACCTAGAGATGACACAGATGAAGTACCATTCAATACCGCGGAAACATATGCCGGTCTTAGAATGATGTTATCAGAGTTTTGACTCCCAGCATTACCCACGGCCATAACAGCTGGGGCACTCGTACTGGTAGTAACGGCAGGTGCAAATTGGATCGTTTCCTCCGGCGCGGTTGTTGCTTGCGACGAGGCTTGGAGGAAAGCGGCTGAGTAGGTGGCACATCTGCTGAGAGCGAAGAAGCATCAGTACTAGGCGTATGTCCATTCACAGAAGGTGCTACGTCAGGAGAAGAAGAAATGTTCAAGTTTCCAGACGTGGCACACTTAATGTATACGCTCTCTCGACTCTCGAATCCCGACTCTAGAATCTCGATTCTCGATTCTGAGCTCTCAAATCTCGACTCTTGAAACTCGACTCTCGAAATTCAACTCTTGAATCTAGACTCTCGAAATTCAACTCTTGAATCTCAACACTTGAATCTCGACTCTCAAAACGCAACTGAGTTATCTCGACTCTTAAACACTCGAATCTCGAATCTCAAATCTCGACTCTCGAATCTCGATTCTCAAACCTCGACTCTCCAATCTCGACTCTCTAAAGTCACCTTTCGAATCTCGATTCTCGACTCATATCGGCCCAAATTGCACAATCTCAAGGGTGATAGTTACCACCACACCCCAAAACGTAAGCAAGCTCCCGATTCACTCAGTCTAAATAAAAAAAACCCCATGTAAATCCATCCAAGTGTACTACCTTAAAACTCTTTCGTCACAAACGGCACTCTCAGACGTTCATGAGCTCAGACACAAAGTTTTTTAGTCAGTGGTCTGTGAGTTGATAGAATATTATTAAAAATAATGGGGAAAATGTTGATTGAAATTTAGAATATCATTGATAATTTTTGTAAAATATTTAAGATAGCGAACCACGTTATGAAAAAAAGAAATATAAAAATAAAACGTAAACCTATCTTTTCATTGTTTGGTCGCGCTTTTCTTCGCTATCCTTGTTTCCTTGCCTGTAGTTTTTATTTGACAACTCAAAATTATTATAAGCTCCGCTGGTATTTTTTATTAGCAATATTCCTACTGGTTATTTAAATAAATTCAGAGTGTTCCCTAGACTTTGGCACTGACATTTACAAAAAAATTTTCTTTGGATACTCTGAATCGTGAACAAAAATCGACAAAATCTCAATAACTGAAACATTTTCTTATAATGGAATATCAAACAAAATTGTCACATGAAACTCACTCCACCATCTTTCGAAAAGGTTTTCCAAATAACTGAATGAGGTAGAAACAGAAGAAAAAAAAGTCTTATTGAAAACCCATTTGCAAAAACCGATTTTAGATAATGTGCATGGTTTTATGCTTGATCAAATCAAGTCTCTTTCAATGCTGTAAAAATGTTTACAGATGCTTTCAAGTTTCTTTTAATCTCTACCTTTTTATCCCTTATCCAGTCGACCTTTAAAGCCGCTCCGAATAAATTTTACAGAGAGTGCGGTAAAATTAATTTTGTTCGAGACCCTTAACGGACCGGGACCGAGCAGGGGGTGTATCAGTGTATTCAATCAAAAAGTTCACCCTCCTTTTGAAGAAGCCTTCAGCTCTTTCTCCGTCTGTTAATCTCCGATTACTGTCTGGAAAGATTTCTGGAGGAATTTGATTCTGGTCGACTATTTAAATTTGCTGTTTCTATGAATGAATAAAGATTAATCAAAAAGATACCAAAAACATGGTTGTAGAAGACTAATCAGAGATCAAGTGGAACTCTTAATGCTTTTCAACTTTTGTTCGATATTTTAAAGATTTGCCAGTGTTGAGTTAGAGTGCGTATGATTTTTATTAATGAAAATAAATTTCATTAAGAATAACTATCTCCGAGCATATAATTTATGAAGACTTTTTGTTATTAACAACTTAGTGATAATATTTATGGAATTTCAATAATCATATTTGCAACTTTGGTAATACTTCATTCAGGACGGAAGTATTTTGACTGCTCAACAAAATTTATCGACTTCAATGAACACAATATAATTGAGTTTCTGTGGACTGCGGTACAAATTCCATCTACTGTGAATATAGCAATATGGCGGAACACCATCTAGTTTTTGTATAGAAATAATACCAAAAACAAGGCTGCATAATTTAATCCGAAATTGCAAATAGTCTCGGAATGAATTGAAAAGTTTCCACAATAAATCCTGAAGCAGCAAGCTCTGGTCCCAGATGTAATAATAAGATTGGTCCGAGAGTGCAGTTTCATATATATATACAAACATTCATACCTACATCAATACATAAGTACATACATATATAGTTATACTGTACAACAATCGTACAGCCGGCAAACATTTTGAAAGCAAAAAGCATCAGATTCCCAGAAGAAAACTACTTTTCTCGAGGGGATAACAAGGAAGGAAAACGTAATAACAGTAGCGGAAGTACGTACGAAATGTCCACAAAGGAAAGGAAAAGATGTTTCGAAATTGCACTAAAATAGGTGGATAGAGCTACCAACTAAATGGGGGATTGTACTCATTTAACTCAGCTCGTACCAGCGAGTTTTATCTGTACTTAAAAGTGATATATTTGGTAAATGTCTCCACGCTTGTTTAACCTGGCGCTAGTCCGAACATAGGTGCATTTGCCCAATCAAGGTATTTTTGGGGTTTGGCTAAGAAGAGAAACTAGAAAAAAACACCTGAGGTGGAGGATATATATTTAAAACTACTTTTGTTGTGAGTTCAGCTTTTTCTTGCCTCTTCTCTTAACATCCATCCAATGGATAAAATACTAAATCTAAGTAAAAAGGAGAATTAAAAATTGGAGTTAAAGTTAAAGGAAGTTTAAAGCAATTTAAACTTTAGTGCATAATTTTCTGGTGGGGCTCTTAGCCGTTGAATCGCCGGATGATGGGGAATATGTATTCAACTATTATTGTGCTCCTATTACACCGTAAGAAATTGAAATTGAAGTATAAATAGCAGGAGCGGAGCCAAGATATGGCCTTGGGGGCGACCATAGCTATTTCCAGTCCAAATTGGGGTCGAAAAAATTGATCTCTAAAGTCGCATCTATTGCTCATCTGAACAATTAAGAACTGCTTCTTTTGTAGGTTTTGATTTTAATGCTTTATCTGCTAAAATCTCTGCAGAGACCATAAAGCCACTGTTTCTTTTATTGACATATTTTCATAAACAATGAAACCCATTTGTTTATTTATTTGAAACCTACGAAATTTGAGCCGCTTTTATAAAATTAAAAAAAAAAAAAAAAACTGAGACAACAAATTTATTATTGGTGGCAATTATAAACGCCGACGTGTACATATTGTTCGTCGAAATCTGCAAATAACCAGAAGTGCGTACCAAAACACAACTGCAGTTATAGTTCTAGCTACGCCAGAGTTATGTGAGAGTTTTGTCAAGTTGTCTGAATTTAACTAAATCTGTTTGAGATTTTCGAACGATCTGAATAAGCTAAAATTATTAGAACTGTCATTTATACTAATTGTATAATTTTGTTGATACTTAAAACTAATAGGTACTTTATTAAATTTATAACTGTATTAATCCGAAATGAGTCAGAGCAAAAGAATCGTTTTGCTTGCTTTACATTTGTGTGACGAACTTATGGAAAACTCACGAAATTTAGGAAGAATGGTTGTAATTAATTTCATGTGCATAATTAGAATTTCTTAGGATATAATGTTTTCATTTTAATAACCTAGACCTGCTTCAGATTTGAATTGTGACGATGAAAGCGATGAGGAACCATTACTATTATTAAATGTAGCCATCAATAGAAAAGGAGAGCCTGTGCGCATTGATTGGGAGAGTTGTAAATAATTACAGTGATGTCGTTTCGTTTGACTCGAGCAGCTTTTGATTTCTTATTATCAAAAATTGCGCAAAAAAAAAATAATTGTAGCGCCAACAGGAAGAGCACAAGAAGAAAGCAATTACTTGTAGTCACTTGGCTGCTTGCAACTCCGGAATGTTATAGGTAACACAGGCAATTCTATAATACTTACATTGAAACCACCTATTATTACATAATTCATAATAGATCAGTTGGCGAAAGATTTGATATTGGTTAGGCAACACTATCTCGACAAGTTTTTCGCATAATAGATGCCATTAACCAAATAGCTGCAACTATTTTAACTTTGCCGGATTTTGATTATAAGGAAGTTATTAAGAAAGAATTGTCAAAATTTGCTGGCTTAAAATATGTGACAGGTGCTATAGATGGTATATATGTTCCAATCAAAGTCCCTAAATAGCATACACTTCCTACACTAATCGCAGGAGATAACATTTGATAACTTGCAGGGAATATGAGACCACGAAATGGTTTTCAGAAATTGTTCTGCTGGATATCCCAGTTCCGTCCACGATGCGCGAATTTTCAAAAATTCAGTGATGTTTCAACAAGTTGAAAGAGAATCTGACAATCGTTTTTGAGGAAACGACGTTATTTTGGGAGATAAAGATTATCCACTTATGAAGTGGTGCATCCCTCCTTTAATTGATAATGGAAGACTGACTGAAATGCAGAAAAAATTTAATAAGTCACATTCATCTACTAGGCAAGAAATTGAGAGGAGTTTTACTCTGCTCTTTGGCCGTTGGCGGAGATTGCGGAATTTAGACATGAACAAATTAGACGTAATGCCTGTAGCAATTTTAGCATGTTGTGTGATGCACAACGTATGCCTCAGGTTTCCAGAGGAATGCAGAAACACTTATCTTCGGGAGGAAATGCCACAGGATGCAGCAGGTTTCTCTACATATAGAGCACCGAATTTAGAAACAATGCGAACCGGTGAAGTGTTCAGAAATTTGATAACTCAAGAATTTTCCAATGAATGAAACATCCACCAATCGATTTTTGTATTTTATTCTAAATATAATAACCTTTGTATTATATACATACATATACAGAAAATAATTGTAATTTAGAATTAAATTAATCTACAGTTTGTCGAGTAGTTTGCTCATCATTTTCTTGTGTGTTTCTACGGCCTGCCTCATTACTGCAATATTTTCGTCGCCTTTTTTCATCCCTGTCCGCATTCTTTTCTTTTTATCTTTTATTTTCCCGCAAAGCTTTCTCCTCTCTATACAACTGGAACTATTCCAGAAACATGCTGTTAATAGGCATAGGCAGGCTTCTTTTCGGAGCTGTCAAAGATGAATCTTCGATTTCTCCTTCATTTTCGACCCTTCGCCATTTTCTTCCAGAACGGCTGTGCTCGTGCTTAACATAGGTGTATATTGCATGCTTTCAGCAACAGCTACTGGACATACAATGTGTTCTCTGGAAAACTATTCCTCAAATTTTTCCATAAACGCAAATATAATAAGCGCAGCTCCAGTTTTCTTATTATTGTCTAGGAGCCTAAAACAAAACCTTGTTTGTAAAATAGAACTACTTAAAATAAATACATTTAAAATTTATTTTTTCCCGGACGGGAATCGAACCTACACCTGTTAGAATCGGTCAATTATAGAGAACAGAAGAATTTTAAGAACTTTTATTTTTAGCAATTCTAAATTAAATCATAAATACAAGAGGAAAAAACAACCGCCTCGTCCGGCGTTTTAAATAAAATTGTATTTACAAAATTTATTTATGCGCTTTCATCGTTACTGGTTAATGCCAGCTGAAAGCAAATGTGGCTTAGTAGGCTAGTTATAAATTAATAAATGCAAGAGAGAAAATTATTTGTCTCGTTAGCTCAGTGGTAAGAGCAGTCGCCCGGAAAGCGGAAGGTCCCAGTTTCAAACCCCGAACGAGGCGGTTATTTTTTCCTCTTGTATTTATGATTTGATTTAGAACCGTTACAAATATAATAGTTCTTAAAATTCTTTTGTTCACCATCATTGACCGATTCTAACAAGTGTAGGTTCGATTCCCGTCCGGGAAAAAGTAAATATCTTAGTCAACTTCATATGTTTCAGGACGCACAAGAGTCAACTCAGCTGACATAATTCAGTTGACTACTGGGTTGTGAAACGATTGAAGTCAGCTGTAGTCAACTGTAGCTATGTTTTGGAACGCACTCCAGGTCCAACTGCCTACCCATGTCATTCTTTACGTTACTGATTTGACTAAGTCCAAAAGATGAGGTATTTATTGTCCATGAATAGTGATTGCCTTGTTGACAATGTATAAGAGGAAGATAGTCATCGTATCTTCGTTTAGTACCCATTTGAAGTAATTGCTCATGAGGTTCCATCATGTCATAAATAAAATTAGATGTTAAAGTGAGTAGGTCGAATATATTTTCAGGATTGTTGTCAACAATATTTATAGAATCTGGAGGAATATAGCAAAAAAGTATGTATAAGTCATGTCTGAAGAGAGACAACATAAGAACTATTAGTTCAGTGTCAAAAATGTTGGAAAAACCTACAATTTGGCTGAAATTGAAATGGTTTTTATACGTGAGGAGTAAAGGGAAAGCAACTTCAGTTTTTTGGAACAACATTGCTTGTTTTCGATGTATTTCTAGGTTTGCGACCAAAAGGTACAAATAATTAGTAAAAGCGCCGGAGGACCAACATAAGGGGCCCAATAGACTGTCTCGCACATCCACTGAAACCTCTAGGACGAAGGCTGCAAGCAGTTTAAAGGATTAACTTATTTTGCGAGACGAAATACCCTCTGTTGAAACATTTCTGGACCTTAGATATTTCAATATATGCTCACACAACATTTGTGGAGAGAAATGGATGACGAAAACGCTAGAAGATTTTGGTACTGTTCTCAAAGGGGGACCAATACCATTTGTAATAGAGGACACAGATGAGGCATCATGCAAGATGCAAGAGTGGTGATATCAAAGATTTGACTCACAGCGTAAGCTGAGGCAACATCAATCGAGGCACTCGGATTAATAGTAGCAGCGGGTAAGTGCAAATTAGATCGCTTCCTATGCCGCGACTGGCATTTCCAACGAGGCTTAGAGGCAAGTAGAGTAGGTGGCACATCAGCTTCTCTATTGGGAGCAGAAGTCTTTATATCGGAGGCTCAAATCTTTAACAATTCAGCATTATTAATAAGAGCATTAATATCATTAAGGGAGGTAGATAGCGAGTTACCAATTGCCACGGTATATGGAGTAAGCGTTGCATTGAGCTCAGTATATAAATCGGAGCAACCAGTATCGCTGGGGAGTTGATTATATTGGGCCTCGTCTTTAATGCATTTCTATTTAAAAATTTTGCAACGGATACCTTGTCAGCAGGTTTTGCAAGCATGGTATTATACTCAGATTTGGAGGCTGTATCTAGACAAACGTTTTGTAGGATATCATTATTGAATGTTTTTAAATCCAGCAGATGATTATTTAAAGACGACGAGAGCATCTCATAATGCTTCGAATGTGTAGCACAATCCATAAACTTACGGGCAAAGTTATTAAAGACATTCACATCTTCGCTTCAAAATATTGAGAATTTTGTTAGAAACTGCTCGTAATTGCTAAGGGAGTAAAGTTTGAGCTATATGCCTTCGAACTTCCTATCAAGGTTATTAACCTTAGCAGCAACGGAAGTAAACAACTGTACCTTAGAATAAAGACCATCATTAACAGATAACATGGATGAAACATTCAAATCCAACTCAGTTTTTACAGATTTAAAATAGCTGATGTAAGCACTCAGATTGTCAGAGTTACTGGCCAAGTATTTTAATTGGTCGTTATTGCATTTGATCGCGAGTCCAACACAGGATGGATGAAATGATCTACCACATAATTCATAACAATCGATTAGAGCGAAGCCATTGTCGGAAATGGAGCAATTAGTATAACCACAGACAGCTATTATGCTTTAGGTTTGTTCGAAAATGAAACAAATTAAATTGTGTACTTAGTTATCGGATAAATTTAAGTTTGATCTTTTGTAACGACTACTGTGGTTGAAACTATTAAAAGATTATGTTCCAACCAATATTGTCCTCGGTACCGGATAAGTTCGATATAGTATCACGGCTAATGCGGCTGAAACAATTTGTGAAAATTGTGGGGCGTCTAGGGATTACAAATTGGTTTGTGCAGTTGAAGAATTATACCAGATGTTTAGTTGAGCCAAATTCACAAATGGTATGTGTATAAGGTGAAGAATTATGTAAATTTAAGAAAATTTAAGCCTACTTGATATTATGCTGATTCACCAGCGCTGATGCATCAGCATCTGGTGTTCCAGCGCATTGATGTTTTCTACATTACACGTTTACAAAAGCACAAGTCAAAAATGGCCGATAGTGAGGTTGTGCTCCATTTCTAATGTCTTTATTTTTATAATTTTTTAATTTGTAATTCGACAAACATTGAAATTTGTTTATATAGTTTAATAAACTTTAATGCTCCTTTTTCGATGCTGGTAAAATCAGCACGTGTGAGATGCTAACGCTATCAGCAGTGGTGTTTCCATTGTATTAAAAATGCGCTTATTTTAGCTGCTGATGCATCAGCGCTGCTCAATCAGCATAATGTGAACTAGGCTTTAAGAAGAACTTCAACTTGACGTATATGTCAATTTTATATTAATTTGCACATATGTCCGCAGGTGATTCTTGTAATATGTGTTAAATGATGTCGGCATGAAGAAAGATTATTCTCAATCTCAATCAGCGCTCAAGAGTGCTACAAACTCCGGAGAAGTAAAGTAAAATAGCGCTGCGGTAAAAATAAAATTTCGTAAAAGAACAAAAAATTTGAGAGCTTCGTTAAGAACATATACTGACATAAAGAAATAAAATTTCCCATTTCCAAAGTAAATAGGAAAAGTTACACCAAGACCTGTCAGACAGAAGCAGGCGATAAAAGAGTTAAAACTCCTATAGCAGGCAAGCTCGTAAGAAGGTTGGCAATAATGACTTTGGACATGCACGCACTTGCCATTTACAGAGCTAAGTTTTTATTAAGAATTAATACATTTATTTATCAAATTGTGCCTTACTCAGTGGTTGCCAGGTAATAAAAGTTTGCTGTTTTCACCAATCAAAAAATTAGAGTGATAAAACTTGCAGTACTGTGAGATAATTCAAAGGAATATCCGGCCAGATTTGCTGCCTAGAGAACTGTTATAGTGATATTTGCCGCCAATTTATTCTCTCCAACGCTTAGTAATTTTTACTTATTTCCAGGTAAACTTGAATAGTTGCCATACCACTTTGCAATGTGGAGCAACCCATTGAAATTGTATCTGCGCGATTGATTGGAGCCTCAAACTCGGCTAGTCCGTTTCTTCTTGCTTAATTTAACTCTACGATGACTACTTAATTAAGGGGAACAAATATTTCTATTCAAAGGAACTACTCAAGCGGTATAAGGCCCAAAAGTAAAATTTTGTTCAAGATAAGATATGAGCTGGGCAAACGTAATGAAGGAAAGAAAATCTATGTGAAAGATGAAAAACTTATTCTGGGCAAAACAAGGTTTGCACTTGATGGCAATCGCTTAACGAATAATGGAAAGCCGGCTTTTGATCTCATTTGCAGTCTTTTTAGTAATAAGGATGAGGTTAGAAAGGTTTGTAAGAGATTTTTTTGTGATGAGGCGGTTAACAACCTGCCAAATGCAAGTGCAGTTAGTACATAGGATACATCCGTCTGTCTGTATTATAATTTGTCGGAACCTTTGCATGTAGATAATTCTAGAATTGCTAATACTGATATTTTAAATATTGATAAGAAGTTGAAAATTAATTGTGTTAATAAGATAGAAAAACATAATGAAGAAGACCAAACATTTCTAAGCGTATTAAATTACAATATTTCAGGTTTACGTAACAAACTTTTATTTCCGAGTTTGTTCAATTATGTTAAAAGCTTTGACGTATTCTGCTTTACGAAACTCACTTAATTGATGAAGATATTAGGCGCTTTCGGAAAGCCTATTCTCAATAAGATAAGTGAGATATTCGTCTTAGTTCCACATTGAGCTACAAAAATTGAACGCAACCAATGAGCAACTGAGACAAGTGAAACTGAATATTCTTGTCTCAGTTGACTCAGTTACGTTATTTTGTAATTTTAATTATTAATTTAAGTTTAGTGAGCTATTTGAATAAACTACAGCACTTTCCTCAATTTATTACTATCCAATTCTGTGGTCCAAATTATATAAATGTCGAAATTGGTAAATCAGCTGATTGGTTTGAACTAAGACAACTGAGACGGTTGCTCAAAGTGTTGTCTGAGTTGTCTCACTGAAACAGTGCTTATCGATAGCCCCTATTGACTCGTTTTCTAAATATTTTGGCGGCTTGGAGCTCTACTGGGAGGGTGCAATTCGGACTTCTAATCATGGAAGAGCAAGTGGAAGTTGGGTGCTGGGAATAAATGTTACGCTCTCTTCCAGGGGTATATTGAGGTACTCAAGAAAGTGCAACTGTGCAACAGTGATTCAGCCTGTTCAGTCCACGGAAGCGGTAAATTTTATTCCGGAACATATTAATTGCTCAATGTGGAACTCAGATTTCGATAAGATTATGGAAGTTTTCTGTAATGATGATGTTCTGCCCAATGAGAACACTCAAGAAAAATATATATAAGGATGAGGACTGTAAATAAGAACGCCGTGGATTATTTTAAAGTCAGTGGTTTATTAGACACACACGTCAAACTTATGCACAAAATTCCAATTAGAACTAAACTTAACAGAATTCAATTTCACTTTATTTGGGTAACGTCACTTAACAACTAATATTGAATTAGGTAAATTGATTCAATAAAATCGCTTACTTACAAATTTCACTTATGTTTCTAATTGTAATTTCAACACAATACTGTCAAAGCTGAGACACACTTTGAGCAATGGCACTAAATATATATATAAATATAATAATCAGTACGAAATATAGTATATGATCAATCGAAAAAAAATGTACTCACCAATATAAACTATGGAATCGACTTGATGGCGTTGGTAATTAGATAGTTAGGGACTATCTGGTTCTAGTCGATCCCCAGAACAAGATAGTTTACTTCAGTCGAGACCCAAAGAAAAGGTGTAATTTGATTAGTAGAATTCTTGTTCTAGTCGTTCCTCGGAACAAGATACTTTACTTCAATCGAAACCCAAAGCAAAGTTGTATTAGTACTGTTTATTCTAGTCGGTACCCAGAATAAATATCTTTACCTCAGTCGAGACCCAAGATAAAGATTTAAGATTACTAAATGTTATTCTAGTCGCTATCCGGAATAACTATCTTTATCTCAGTCGGTACCCAAGATAAAGTTGTTGAGTTAATAAATTTTATTCCAGTCGAGACCCGGAATAAATACCTTTATCTCAGCCTTGCCTAGCTAAAGTTATTAGGATTATAATTACACAATAAGTTACCTATTAAAAAATTGCTACTTTGCTACTTTAAAGATACATTTAAATGTACAGATTACTTAATCTAATTCCATTTAATTCGCGCACTGTTATCGAAGACAAGTTACTTTCCTCTTATTGGGTTGTGTCCCGGATTTGTTTATGTGGAATGTAGCCATGATGTATCGATTGTTATCTCCACTAAAAACTGCCTTATCGATGTGCTTGTAGGTAGGTATACATCGTTTCTTTTCCAACCTATTTTCAATGATTAGAAAAACTTTGAATTAGAGTCTTTTAAACTATTTTACTTCCAGGTGGCTATTTAATGTTGGTTTGAACAGATGATATTGATAACGTTGTTATTATGGGAGATTTTAATGTTAGAATCGGGAAATTGCAAACTTTAACTGCAGAAACTGTAATAGGCTCTAGGGTTGAGTTTAAGAGGAATTTGCCTGATTCAGTTGTCAATAGTAGAGACAGACAATTCGCAGAATTTTGTGATTGATATCGGTCTGGCAATTTTAAATGACAGAACTAAAGATGATTGCGATAGTGAATATACGTATATGGGGGGAAACGGTGCATCTGTTAATGATATAATAGCGATGTATTATAACCTATTCACATCTGTATCGGATTTCGGTATTGAAGAACAGATTTTTTCGGATTATTTCCCCTTACGTTTGTCCTAGGTTTTAAAGAATATGACATCAGCTTCAGACGCCAATGACCTTGTTGCATAAGCTTAATTTGAGTCTTCAGCGTTATGATGAGTATAGAGAAAAAGTTTTTGGTTTATGTGCTTCATGCAATTTTACCCACTCCATTGAGGATATAGTTAGAATTACTAAACGTTCGGCACTTTGTGTAACTCCCGGGAGACGTAATTATAAATAAAAATGGTTTGATAGCACATGCTTGCGCGCCCGGGACATCTCGTTTAGATGGTTAAGGATTTTTAGGAAAAACGTGATACTACAAAGAAGTATGTTAGTTTAAAATGGAAATGTACTCTAAGAATATTGCTTTCGAGCTAAACTCGGTTAGTGATAGTAAATGCTGGTGGAGGCTGTGAAGGATATGTGTGGGAAAGGATTTAACATATGTGGTATGATAACTATCAGCTCCTTCATGGATTACTTTAACGTGCTTTTAAATCCGCCTACTACTTCTCGTAACTCTATTCTTTATACTGCTCCCTTTGTAGAAGATTTTGACTTGGACCATGATTTCGAACTTTACGACCTTCCAGACGTTCTTAGTGAATTAAAAGATAACAAGGCAACTGGTATTGACAGGGTACCTTACGAGTTTTATAAAAATGCACCACATGATTACCTAATTAAACTCTAACACTGCTACAATCGAATATATAGCACCAGAGTCATTCTGAAAATCAGTAATCCTTCCTATATATAAAAAGGGGGACATTAATCGTGTTGAGAACTATATAGGACTTTCCTTTATGGATGCTGTTCTCAAAATTTTTACTAATCTGTTATATAGCAGAGCCTTGTTTTGGGGAAGATCACGTAAAATTCTTTTGGAAAGCCAGGCTGGTTTCCAACCTGGTTACTACACGATTGACAACATCTTCTCTCTTTTAAATATTGCGCAGATTACATATAAGGAAAAAGAGAGATTTATTTTCGTATATAAATGAGAAGGGACGGAGTTTTCAGACCTCATAAAATATTCCCGCGCTTTTGTGAAAACCGATTTTCATGAAATATTGACAAAGTTTGGTCACATGCTATTGCTGTAATCCTACGACATTTGAACAGCACGTGCTTCTGTTTACATTCGTTTTGCTCTGAAGAGATTAAGTGGGAGAAAGTCACGCGTCATTTGCTGATGGTTTAGGAAAAAATTTAAATTTTATTTGACAGAAATTTTACATCTCCTTTCAGCACCTTGGCCAAAGCGAACTTTATCTTTTTCTTAAAATATAGAAGTAGTGTGGCCCAATGTACATTATTATGAATAATTTGATATGATTTTGTCGTTCGGGTAATCCTACTTTCAATCGATTTTTGTTTTTAACTCGTTGTCTCAGTCGCACTACAATAATGCATAGCCTTAGACTTTTTCCCTCATTCATGCAAAATACGAAAGTATATAACAGTACTTGTTTCTTTCTAAAAAACAAGGAAAATTTCAAATTTTATTCGGCAGTGTCCTATCTTGTTATTAGGTTATCTACATACTTGCATTCGTAAATTTAAGTATGAATCAACAACAAAATAACTAAATTTTGAATCAATGAAAAGTGTTCATTTATGTTCAATTTATAACAGTGGAATCATAATGATTTATCCTTTCGTATTATTACCTGACACTGTACCGTTCAGTCCCATTCCGCTACTTGTCTACGACCACACACATATTCCACAAACGGTCCCTGCATAACTTCATAAACGTCTAAATTACTTGTAAAGGTAGTCATGTAAATTGTGAACTATTGCTCTATTGAACTAATTATAATTCCCATCCTTACTGGTAGGTGCAAAACGGGTTTTGATAGGTGAAAATCATTCCTTGACTATTCTTGTAGATATTTTAATTACTGAACCGCCACACCAATTTGTTAAGCGACAGTCTTTATAAATTGTAACTTATCTTAAAAAACGAGATTTTTTTGTCAAATTCCTTTATTAAACCGTTCAATCCTGCACATACATATGTAAGTTCATAAAACGAACTAACATTTAAATATCAATTATCCATGTTTTCTACATAATGGAAGTATTTCATACATGAAATTGCTCACACAAGTTAGAAATGATCAATGAGAAATTTCGTATGCGCTTTCTTCTGAGTAATGAGTAGTAAGAAATTTCTCATGAGTATGTGTACTTTGATCGCACACAATTAAATACTCACGTGCGTGTGCGCACGTGAGTGTTCGTTTCCGTACTCTAGTAGAAACATTCATAGAATAAAGGCATCATTAAATGAGCAAGCAAACGATATTTTTCCTTTACCGCTACACTACCGCCACTGTGCTCCATTTTCATTTCTCAGTGCTAATTGCGCAGTAAAACAGTACAACCATACGCGAATTCGATGTTTTCGATGTTAATATCTTTAAAAATCGATAAAAAAAACGCGAATTTCTATTAAATAAAAGCATAAGTTTATATAATTCACAGAGTTTCACGCAATATTAATTTAAAGAAAAGTATTATTAAAGCTTTCGCGCACTTTTATCCTTGTTGAAAAATATTTTTGACAAGTCATTTGATTTTTCTTTTTCTTCAAACAGAGAATTAAACCAATTGCAGTATCAATATTACGGCGAAACATTGATCTAGAACAGTTATTAATTGGATATTTTTGCTGGTGGAAAGTTCTAGGCAGCAATACTCGGGCAAATGCAATAGTAACGCTCAGAATTGAGTTAGTTTAATTGTGAAATTAAAAATTTAATTGGACATTTGAATTGTAGATATTAAGTAGTTTTAAGGATAGTAGGGTTTCGTGAATTATTAGTAGATTAATTATAAACATATATATAACCAAGGTCCACAAACTTGAAGATTAAACTGGATTAATTACTGTCATTGGTGCTGCAATTCAGCTGAAGTTCGATAGTAATTGGCAACCTCCAGGATTTTACTCCGTGAAGCTAAACAACGGTCAGCAAAAATACAACACCTATGACAGGGAGTTGCTAGCGGCATACAAAAGGACCACAAGCTTTTGCAATATGCATTTCAACAAAAATCCAGAGAAGACTTCTCCCCGACAATTACCTCATTTAGTAGGTCAATTTACTACCGATATCAGGCATGTGTCTGGTAAAGATAATGTCATTGCCGATGCTCTATCGACAGTCGACGAAATTCAACTTCGCGGCGCAATCAATTTTGTGGTATGGCTGAAGCGAAATCTGGAGATTCGGAATTTCAACAGATTTTTCAAAATTTACAATACAAATTTGTAAAATTTCCGATTTATGGCTCACACGCAGAATTATATTGCGAAGTTTCGTAAACAAATATCCGACCATTTATTCCAACAGCTTTCAAAATCGAAGTGTTCAATACCGTGCACAATTTGTTCCACACGAGCAGTCGTACAACCAACGAAATGGTCACATCTAGATAGTTCTGGCCGTCCATCAGTAGGGATGTGAGCTGCCAGCGAAGAAAAGTCTCTTAACCCTGCAAAAACCCTTTGGGCTCATCCCACGAATGCTCTGGGAATTTTCAAACTATTCACATAGACATTATTGTCGCAAAATTTGGGTTATTGTCCTTCAATTGTCGACATGGCCAGAAGCCATTCCCCTGATTTTTATTAATGCCGAGACAGTTGCAACCGCACTTTGTCAAGTTTGGATAGCTTGCATTTATGTTCCCAGAACTATCATTACAGACCATGGCGTACAATTCGAATCCTTGCTATTGTCTAAACCTTCAAAATTACTAAGCTTTCAATTAAATCGC
Source organism: Dioctria rufipes (assembly GCA_963924295.1). Taxonomy (NCBI): domain Eukaryota; kingdom Metazoa; phylum Arthropoda; class Insecta; order Diptera; family Asilidae; genus Dioctria; species Dioctria rufipes. Next base: position 74,073,003 of record OZ002742.1, on the reverse strand, counting down.
ACCACTGCCCACCATCCTTAGGCTAATAAATTATTAGTAATATGGCACAAGACATTCTAATATTGCCTAATGGTATATCAAGAGAAGACCTAGACAGAGGCTTTGCGTTTTCTATTACTAGGCTTACGAACCACTTTCAAGGAGGAATTTCTCGCTACCCCTGAAGAACTCGTGTATGGCGACCACTTACGTATGCCTGCCGATTTTCTTCAAAAGTCCCAGCATCAGCCATAAAATCAATTTATTTTGTCACTACGTAATCTCTTCTCTAATAAAGGGTTTTCCAATAAGAGGTGTTATTTTGATATTCAAAGAAAAATGCCATTTTTTGGGATAAATGATCGGATCATTAGTTCATTATAAAGAGGAATGTATGCCGTTAATAATGAAAAATAACATCAATCAAATGACCACCACGACCACGCCTACAGGACCATATCGTTTTCATGAAATTTTCTATAACCAAATCGCAAAGTGGCTGCCCTATGTCCTCGATAGCCTCACGAATTCCATCTTTGAGGTCTTGAATCGACGCCTGGCTATTAGTGTAGACCTTCTCTTTCACGTGGCCTCAAAGGAAGAAGTCGCAAGGTGTTAAGTCACAAGATCTCGGTGGCCAATTGTGATCAGCTCTTCGAGAGATAACACGGTCCGGAAACTTTTCCCGTAAAAGATCAATGGTTTCGTTGCTTGTATGGCACGTAGCGCCGTCTTGTTGAAAGTAAACGTTGTCCAGATCAATACCATCCAATTCCGGCCATAAAAACGCATTAATCATCTATCGATAGCACAATCCATTCACCGTAACTGTTGCTCCAGCCTCATTTTCGAAACAGTAAGGTCCAATGACCCCGCGGGAACATAAACCGCACCAAACAGTCACACGTTGAGGATAGAGAGGCTTTTCAACAATAATTCTTGGGTTTTCCGAACCCCAGATGCGACAATTTTGCTTGTTGACGAAGCCATCGAGGTGGAAATGGGCCTCATCACTCAAGATGAGTTTTCGATGGAATTCCGGATCATTTTCATGCATTTCAAGGACCCAATCAGCAAAGACTCGACGTTGTTGATGGTCGGCCGGCTTGAGTTCTTGTGTTAACTGAACTTTATAAGCCTTAAGACCCAAATCTTTATGCAAAATACGGTGAAATGACGTTAGTGGAATGCCTAATTCCTAAGAACGACGAGGAATGGACAAACCTGGGTTTTCTTCAACACTTTCGGCTACAGCAGCAATATTCTCGGCTGTTCTTGAGCGACGTGCACGGGTTTTATTCTTCACATCACTAACTTGTTCGGACAGCTCAAATTTTTCTACCAATTTCTGTATTGAGGACGTTGAGGATAGAGAGGCTTTTCAACAATAATTCTTGGGTTTTCCGAACCCCAGATGCGACAATTTTGCTTGTTGACGAAGCCATCGAGGTGCAAATGGGCCTCATCACTCAGGATGAGTTTTCGATGGAATTCCGGATCATTTTCATGAATTTCAAGGACCCAATCAGCAAAGACTCGACGTTGTTGATAGTCGGCCGGCTTGAGTTCTTGTGTTAACTGAACTTTATAAGCCTTATGACCCAAATCTTTATGCAAAATACGGTGAAATGACGTTAGTGGAATGCCTAATTCCTAAGAACGACGAGGAATGGACAAACCTGGGTTTTCTTCAACACTTTCGGCTACAGCAGCAATATTCTCGGCTGTTCTTGAGCGACGTGCACGGGTTTTATTCTTCACATCACTAACTTGTTCGGACAGCTCAAATTTTTCTACCAATTTCTGTATTGCGGTCCGACAAGATGCTTCACGACGACCCAAAAATTTTCGAGTTTTACGAACCGTCTCTGCCACATTTTCACCATTTTTATAGTGAATTTTAATAATTTCAATGCGTTGCTGAATCGTGTATCGTTCCATTTTTATTAATGGCGTAGCTCTACTTGTCAAATGTCAAAAAATGACAGCTCCAAAAGTGAGATCTACCGAAATAGCGGGCTAATTAAAATAACACCTCTTATTGGAAAACCGTTTATAAGACCCGTTCCAGCATCAAATCACTCTCGACCAGTTACTCTTAACCTAACTTGACAAGTGCTCGCACGTGCTCCTAAGAACAGACGCAACACAGCCGTCACTTCAATACACTTACGAAGGCCCTTTTAAAATTATTAAACGTACGAAGCATTTGTTTACCCTCCGACTCAAAAACAAGGAATTTAACGTATTTATAGATCAACTTTCAATATATATGGTTTAGAGGAACTGGGATTTATTCTTTGAACACAAATGCAATACCAGATCATCTGTTTTTATTATCGGATATTTCCAAACAAGCTGCTAAGGCTTCTTGATCGGAAAGTACTTCGGATACTATAGCATCCCCTGAAATAGTACCAATAACTCCAACTAAAATATTACTGGAATTTAGTTCATTGCCAACGATTCCATAGCCATGCAATAATCGGCGCAAACAGTCGGCTGAAGTGCTTACAACACCTGAGGCTATAGCTGCAAAGAAAAAAACTAAAACTATTTATAAACCCCAGAAAGCTGACCCGCAAATAAAAGAACAACCAAAACGCAATGAAACGACAACCCGGTATCATCTAATTCAAATAGGTGCGCCGAATGCTGGGAAAACTACATTTTAACTACAAAACGCGAAGACTGGATCAAGTGCACAGGCTGTTGAAAATGGTTGCATGAAGGTTTTACCCTTTACAAACCTCTTTGTAATGATTGCGGGAAGCAAAATGTTCGAAAAAAAGCATAGTCAAACAAAAGTAAACACTGAGGCATCTCAACTTAAACATTTGGCATCTACACCGCATCTTAAGTGATAGATGGCACGAACTAACTTTTTTCTATAACATTTTTTTTATATGAAACTTATAAATATTTTTTATTTTTTTTTAACTTGTTTTGTCTGAAAGAAGTTCTACTTTTTGTTTATTAAAAAATATTTCCATATTATTAACTGTTTTACATACTATCTCTACTTTTATAAAAAGCGCGGCAACTTTCCTGCATTTACCCTATCTATAGATCAACTCTCAAAATATTTGACGAAAGCCAAGTTCGCCTATCAAGCTCCAGCGCAACATGAGACACTTTGTCAACCGACGAATCTGTTCAGCCATCATCAGTAAGTTCTCTGATACACCAGCGCAATCAAGATCGTTTTCAACGAGTTTGGGAAGACTTCGATGCGCCAGCACCTTTACACGCTGAGACAGTATCTTCGTTTCTAAATTCACCGCTAGGAATACCTTGTCGATCGTAGAAACCGTAGCTAGGGAGACTTTGTTTTTATAACGTTTGATGAAAAAATAAATAGTGAGCTGCATGTCAGCACTCTATGAATGTAGAAGCAAAAAATTAAAAGAAAAGTTAAAGTATTTTTTAACCGGAAAAGGCTAATCGTTTCATTAATCCTTTTATGCCTAGCAGATAATTCTTTTATTTCAGCAATAGTATCAGTCAAATCTTTTGTGAGTGTCCAGTAAATAGGACATATAAAAGGCAATAGGCGCTTACGTGGCGCTCACTTTCCAAGCCGTAGTCGCACTATCATATGGACAGTTCTGACACATTGCCATAGCCTTCACAGATTTCCGACGTTCAACGATACACGTTTCAACCCGTCTACATATTGGATGTATTGTCGTAATGCTAATACGGACTCGCCGACCTACAGTAGACCCAGACTCTCAACGTGTACCACCGCAAGTAATGGAGGGTAGTCAAACCAAATTAACATTATATTTCAGCAACCTCGTAATCCGACTCATTTCAAGAAGTCGGGAAGCAGATCTACGAGAGGCATTCCAGCAATTGCGAACTTCAAGCTTTCACTGTTGCAGGCATAGACTATCGTAGGGACAGTAAGGACCCCTTAATATACGGCGTGTCCAGACTTCAAGCTTCCATCGTCGCAGATCCCGACTGTCATAACGTAAGGACCCGTGCTTAGACTGCAAGCATTTGTAGATGATTTTCTGATATCTGGTAATACTTGGGGACTAATCAGTCTTTCATAATCTTGAGGGAATAGTAAATACTGTTGAACTTAACACCTTAGATGACGAAATTGATTGATGATTGTAGCTGGGGACAACGATTGCGGTGCAACTCTTTTTGGCGACAATGGCACTGCTGCGTAGTACCATAAAGGTAGAAGTTCTGTTGTTAAAATGAGGGCATTGGCTGCTGTTGATAATTATCTCGACGTTAATCTTTTCCTAGGTTGTGTCTCAGACTCCTCGTAATGGTTTCAGGAAAAGGACGCTGCAGAATATGTCTAACTCCAGGATTCTTGACCCGCTTTATTTTGACTATCTTCAGGACTGTAGGGAAGGAATAATGGAGCATTTATATTGACAATATTGTAAGTGAAATCAATGCAATATTAAAATGACAACATCCAATATCCTTAAAGATTTTAAAACCATTTTCCTTTAAAACGACTTTTGGATACTTAATGCAATCAGCGACAATTAATTAATGTAGAACTTATTTTTAACTCGAACTGTAGAATTAGTATTTTTTGTTTACTAAATGCTTACACATTGGTATTGGATTTTGGTGCTTTACACATTTACATTTCTTCATCGTATTTGCATAGTTAAAGTTACTGTAATTTCTTAGTTCGTATTTGTTATCAGCTTGAAAAAAGAATATTTCTGTATAACTCACTTCACGTTAATCTTGTTAACAGTGCAATCGGCACATTAGATAAAGTAAATTTTAAATAAATTCCGAATTTATCCAGTATACAGTCTTTTTATTTTCGCAATTATATAAAAGGTCCTTCGAGCCGGATATCATTTAAGGAATTTAAACAAAATTTATTGAAATATATACGTGCAAGAAATAACACGAAGCATCGTTCATCGTTCTTCATCATCGTATCGAGATTGTGCACAGATTTCTTAGCTAGTCATAATTGGATGGCATATACATAGCTACATATCGACTATAATTATCATCACCCGGAAATTGTATTATTTGTAAAACGCAGAGAAGAAAGCATCATAGGGATTTGCAATTCAATGCGATAACTCTCGTTTCTTTTGTTCCTAGCAGATGGCATGATTTCGAGCTCATCTATATTATCTACATACAAACATATATATATATACGAATAAGTGCATTCAATGGAGCATATTCAAATAAATCTAGAAATTCAAAATTTTCATTCGATTTAATGGATCTGCATCATATAGCTTAGCAAGAGAAGAAAATATCGATCGCCTTACATTGATGAATTTATTTAGGGAAATGCTAAACTTGAATTTAAGAATCGCCTGTTTTTTAGTAAAATTAATTTTAGTCTTGCTATTGTGAATATGGGTGTGAGAATTATTAATTATAAAAACTATGTAAAAAAAAAATTTTCAGGCATTTGAACGCGTTGAATCAGATAGAAGTGACCATAAATAAATTACGGAGTAATACATTTATTTCAACTCATTACAGTAAACAGAAATTAATTACGGGAACACTGCCGATCGAAATTTTAAATTAAGTAGTATTTAATTGGACATTTATATTTGAGAATTCATTACTTTTTTTTGTAATTTTGCCTAAGTATATGGACTAATAACTCTGAGATGGACTTAAGACTCAAAGAGCAACCATACAAGGTTTAACAACGAAATTAAAAAACTTTGTGCTGAACTCGGATAACCTTGATATTTTTGATCTAGAAACTCGTCTGAAATTATTAGAAAATTATTTTAAACAATTTTCCCAATTACAGTCTGATATCGTGTGTTCGTACAAAACCGGAACTGAAACTAAAAAATTTGAGACATTTGAAGAGACTTATTGTATTGCGAAATCTCAAAAATTGCATTTATGTGCTAAATCTCAGACAGGTGAATTCACCGTCATATTAAGTTCCTTACAAGAATCGGGGACTGACGCGATAAATACAGTCTTAACCTCCCAATCCAAAAATGTTCGACTGCCTAAGCTTTCGTTACCAAAATTTTCTGGAAGGTATAGGGATTGGAAAGAGTTTAGTGATGCGTTTACTACGCTAATTAATACGGACACTAGCTTAACTCACTAGCTCAATTTCTTGATTTTTGCTTAACTCAAGGGCGTCTGCAGATAATAAGGGCATTTGAAATCACAGCGGAAAATTATAAGGAAGCGTGGAAGCGTCTAACCGCTCGGTTTGATAACAAATGATTAATATTCCAAGCGCGATTTACCTTGCACAAATCGCAATTCAGTTTCTCAGCTTCATGAACTAGTGGATACAGTAAATGCCTGTTTGCGCGCCCTAAAGGCTCTTGGCAGCACTGAAGATCTAACTAATACCATATTACTCAATTTAGTTTCGACCAAGCTAGATAATGAAACACTATTTAAGTGGGAAGATGAGATATTGCTCGAATCAATTCCAATATGGGATGAGCACTCAAAGTTCCTTAGCAATCGATGTGTCACTTTGGAAAACGGGGATTCTAAGCTGAATTCGTTTATAAATTCTGCTCGAGAATAGGTTTTTACCAAAAGAAGGCATCGTTCATTGGTGGCTGCTAATTCTCGTCGTTGTTTGTATTGTAATCGCACAGGTCGTTTGATTTCTCAATGTACAAAATTAATTTCAATGAACCCACTGCAAAGATTTTATGAGGCCAAACGACTTTTTTTGTGCTTGATTTGTCTTTTCAAGGGCCCCACAGTGAGCTCTTGTTCGAAAACTAAATGTTCCAGTAAGGCTCTCATCATAAGTTACTGCATCGTATTAGCTCTTCCGAGAATTTATCTAAGGCATCGATTGTAAGCTCACAAGAAATTCCCACCACTTCTACCATGTCAACCTCGAACCTGATTGAAAACAGACAATCAGCTAGTAGCGCTACACTATCACAAACCTTTTGTGATGCATCTAATCACATCTTGCATGGTGGATATGTATTTTTAGATACCGCAGTACTTTTAATTAGAGGTCCGGTGAATTCGTATATATCTTGCCGAGCTTGTCTCGACTCTGGATCTTAGATTAATTTTATGACGCAAAGGCTTGTTCAACAATTGAACCTAAAGAAGACAAAGATAAATGAGCAGATTCTAGGAATCGGAGACGTCAGTATTACGATCAAATCCGAAGTTACAGCAACCATTAAATCAAGGCTGAATGAATTTTATACTAGTGCAGAATTCTGGGTACTTCCTACGAACGCTGATATGCAGCCCAGTCAACGCTTCAACATAAATAATTGCAAAATTCATGCTGATCTTTATTAAGCTGATCCATCGTTCAACAAACCACCGAAAATTGGCTTGTTGCTAGGCGCTTCCGTTTTCTTCGATCTTCTGGAAGAAATCAGATAAGACTTGGTGAAGAGTTACCTATTATTCAAAGGACTCAATTAGGTTGGACTATCATCGGCAAGGTAAACAATTCAGTGGTAAAAAAAAAGCACTGATTTAAACTGAGCTCCTTGATCTGTTACTATGGTCTTGGGTACTCCGAAACGCACGTTATGCTGCCGCTATGTTTTCTGCAGTTTTATCTACTAACGGAACTGCTTCTGGTCACTACTTGAAGCTATCTATGACTGTGAGGCAGTATCTAAAACCCTGAGATGGTGGAAAAGGTCCAATCAAGTCTATATAAGATATTCATATAGCGTCCGGAAGAAAATCGAAACGTACCTAGAGAGTTCTTAACATGTCGGGAGACTTTGCATTGTTGGCACTCTAGACAAGAACGAGGTCCTTATTCATCAAATTCCAAAGGAATTTTGATGTAACCATTTTGTTGGTACAGCGTATACTTGGATGTGCTAAGTTATGCACTGATTTAGAATACTAAAAATGTGCAAAAAAACAGTAATACTAAACGTACGTCAATTTGACTCCCTTTAATTCGAAACATATTTATAGTAATATAAACAACAACGCTTTTCCTTTTATTAATGAAAACTAATAATGCATACAAAACACTAAATTACACACAAATATTGTATTTCTGGGAACAAGTTTTAATAATATGTCCCCACATATTTTTTGAGAGAACTTTGAACAGACTGTTGTTGTATTTCGTTGGATTTTCGACAGGCAGAATGAACAATATGCCCTCTGATGCAGTTTTTATGATGGCTCCGGATCCTGTGAAGATAATCTAATAGCTATCTCAATCATTTACCACAATAAATACACTACTTGGGAAAATTTAATACCAGCACAAAAGTAACACTATTGCTAAAGATACTCCTATAGCTACCCGTTATGTAACGCACAAGCAACTAAGAGCTTCAATATTCCATCTACAGTCGCAACATCCTCATTAATAAGGGATAGGAGTTGTGACTCTTTCGATATGTAGGTAATGAAATAACGGCAATATTATTTGTGCAAGGAGTCAAGCTGACTCACGTTTAGCATTCTAGGGTTAAATAACTGAAATCTAAAATTCTTAGGAATGAAAGGTGTGGCCCTCTCGGAAGATACTCCACAGTAAATTTGTCTGTCGGTGCCAAAAATAGAAAATTGCTGAAACTTAAACTTCGAATTTTAAAGCAAATCCGTGCGCTCAGGATCTTCTGCCTGTGCGTTGGCAATAGAAGTGAATTCTATGACGCTGGGCAGTTGGATCTAATTTAATCTAGAAAGACCACGAAATCTAGATGCATCAATTATCTGGATGATGCCTTTTCTTAGCTTTGTTGGACGGCAAAAGTCAGAGGTCTATGATCAGTGAAGGGCCGGCCCTTCAACCGAAACCTGAAATATTTGACGACTTTATAAGCAGCTAAAAGTTCACGCTCGTATGTACTATATTTAGGTTGCACATTATTCAGTTTGACGGAAAGGAAACTCAGGGGTTGCGATGTGTTACCAATCTTCTGCTGAACGTTAACACGAATGGCGGTATCGGAAGCGTCCACCCATAAACCTACATCAGCCAAAGAACTCGGAAAAGCCAGAAGGGTAATCTCACACAGCTGCTTCTTTACAGACTCGAAGGCCTTATTAGCCTCTTCTGTGCAAACAATTTTCCGGCTTCCTTCTTTCTTAGACACTTTCAGATTATCGTTTAACGCTACCTGATTCTGCGCGCCATGCGCCAGAAAACATCGATAATAATTATTCATGCCAAAGAAACTAAGAAGCTCTTTCACAGTTACTAGAAGTTTGCACGTGGCGATTGCTTCAACCCGATCTGGGAATTGTTTAGTACCTTTTCCGAAATTAAGTAGCCTAAAACGTCACCTCTGGTAAAATAAATTTGCAGTTTCTAACATAAATAATCAATCCGCATTCCTAGAGTCGTGCGAAAACTAGTTTAAATGCTTCAAGTGTTTACTTTCAGATTTTGATGCAATTAACATGTCATCCAAATAGACAAATCAAAACGAAAACTGCTGTAAAACTAAATATATAAATCTCCAAAAAGCCTCTGCGGCATTGCAAAGGCCGAAAGTTATCCTAGTAAACTCAAACAGCCGGAAGGTGTGCATATTGCCATCTTTGGAATGTCCTCGTGTTCGATGGGGATCTGATGGTAAGTCTTAGTTAGGTCTAACATTGAAAAATATTTGCACCCTTCTAAGTTTTATGAAAAATCGTGGATCAAAGGTATAGGATATCTGTCGGGAACTATTCAGGAATTAAGACGCCTGTAATGCCACAGGGGCACCATTCGCCGTTTTTCTTTTTCAGTAAGTTAAATGGTGAGGACCAACAGTTTTTCGACGGTCGATAAATACCTTCTCGTAAAAGAAAGTCGAACTCCTTTTTGGCAGCGACTAGCTTGACAAATGGAAAGACGTTGTCTGCAACTGGAGGACCTTTAGTGATAATATGGAGAATGACCGTGTGCTTAATCTGGTAGTTAAAATCTGTCTCCAGAGTGATGCATTTGAAGCTTAGCAAAATATTTCGAATGTTTGAATTGGTTGTCGAATCGATGACAGAGCTGAGGATTGGTAAAATGCTCGCTTTCCCGTCGCTATCAGAGAGGTTAGCAGATCGATCAGCAATCTTTTTTTAATATAAGAAAGAAGCCTATAGTGACCCAGTATGAGTCTTGGCACGTCTGCTAAATGATGAACAGTGTCTAAGAATACATTAATAAGCAATCATCATTTAATTGCTCAGTCGTAGTGTACAGTTTATACTAGAGACATACTCATCTGTTAAAAGAAGAATATCGTCCTAAGTCATGTAGACACAGCCATCCCCTCTCAGCCCGCATATGGGCTACCACACCACCAAAATGCTCCTATCAAGTAGCCTCATCCATTCTATGGTGAATACCTCTACTATAGTAGAACTATCCTGGGCTCCTCAATCCCGTGGTACCAAGTTAGCAATGTCAGCTACCCAATTGATATGGCTTCGTAGTCCATGACCATAAGGCCAGGGGAACTTGATGCATATCATTCACGATACTGGTAGCTCCGTTCAGGCTTGATTGGCACAAAGTGAAGGCAGTGGACCTGGTGAAGGTTGTGATTCGCACTTCAAGTTAGGAGAGGCTTTAGTTTACAGCCAGTAATCTTATAGCATATCAAAGTACTAGTTCCAAGATAAGACTACGAGGTTATACATATGCAGACTTCAGTCTGAACGTACACAATCATTAATAATCAGAGTACCAGTGTGTTCTATCAGTAAAGTAAAGTAGGTAATTAGAAAATGAATTATTGTAATCGTCATTTTATCTAGACCCGACTGTAATTATGACTTTGAATAACGCTCGTTGTGCTTCAGCCTCAATATTTCAAACTTTTGGGACTGTAATAGTTATGCCTGTAAACCCTAAACTGTTGCTCCATTTCGCTTAATGTAATCTCTATACCACAAGGACATTCTCCCCGAATATTTAAATTACTTAGAGATGCCGCATAACGCTGGATATATTGTCTCTATTCATTGTCGATCTGTTTAATTTTTTTCCTTTTTTTTTCTACCCACTATCATAACACTGTTGTATTAATGTGGTGAAACGAATATCTGACACGTCAGCACTTCTAACGCTTGCCGATGGGAATTAAATAATTCCGACTTCGATTTCCGAGAATAAAATTAGAGCGAATGTTAAAGAGAACTGAGTAATAATTTGCGCAGAAGCTAGATATAACTTGACAATGGCATTCGGCCAAAATGAAAATTAATTCTCAACCTTTATGCCCCATTTTTATGGTTTAGTTAATTCAATTGACTAATTTTCCTGTTAATTTTGTCGTTCTAAATACTAATTTGGATTTCTATGAAAGAATAGGTGGGTTATAAAATAAATATTTTTATATATTGGCTTTTAGCAAAATTATTGTTAAATTCCTTTATCCTTGTGACTTTAAGAATATGAATAAATATATATTTTCGCCGCACGTGTCGCTATGTTTTAATTTTAAATGAAAAGTTTGGCTGTGTTAAATATTTGGCTTTGTAAGTGCGGTATTCTTGTGGTCAAAATTTGAGATGTGCAAGGGAGAAAAGGTTATAGGAACTGTTGCAAGAATTGGAAAAAGATGGAGATATTTCTCAATTAGTCAAATGAATTAACTTAACGAGGCATTATTCTTCCAAAATCATTTCATAATGATTCGAATTCTTAAGTTTAATTTTGACGTAAAATCAACTTCAATTTAATTAATTATATAATTATATTTATATAAGTACATATTTTAAAAATAATGGCCATAATAAGAGAAAAATATGTACTGAGCATGACGTTTTTTGTAGGAATATGAAAATGCCCAAGATTGCGTAAAATTAGGAATTCAATTATGTAAAATAAAAGTACACGACTTGTGTGATGCGGCGGTACGGTGAAGACTTCCCGTTTTCTGTTTTTTGTTTTCAAACTTTCATGCAATTCTCGTGTCTCATCTTGTTCTAAACAGACTTCAATCTATTGTGTTCCACTTGCCTAACTGGTTAGCTATTCTGAATTTGCTGTCCCTGAATGCTCTTCATGTGTCTGTATTGCTGATTAGCTTATATCCAGCGTATCTAGCCAGAAAGCATAACTTTTTTCAATTCATATCTATTCATATACATATACAGGGTGGGCCAAAAGTCACCATGGGGTTTAAAAATTTAATAACTTTTTCGTTTATATATTTTTTTATTTTTTTTTTTTAGATTATAAAATATACAAAATGGAAATTTTTTTACGCTAAGTATGGAACATAATGTCACTTAAATGACCGCCGTTATTAGCTTCGCAATGATGGGCTCTTTTTAGAGCATTTTCCATAACATCTTTCAACATTTGTGGCTGTAGCGCTCGAATTTCTGCAACAATGTTGGCCTTGAGTTCAAGGATTGTCTCGGGCTTGTTCACATATACTCGCTCCTTCAAATAACCCCAAAGAAAATAGTCGGGTGCTGACAAATCTGGCGAACGCGCTGGCCAATTAATTTCCGAATTTCTTGAAATTATTCGCTGTCCAAAAATTTGCCTTAAAAGTGCCATTGTGTCTCGGGCAGTGAGGGCAGTGGCTCCATCCTGCTGAAACAACATCTCAGGTCTGTTTTCAAGAGCAGGACGTAAAAAATTTTCTATCATAAACCGATACCGCTCTCCATTTACGGTTACAGCACTTCCATCTTCATTTTCGAAGAAGTAAGGCCCAATGATATTTTCAGATGTAATGCCACACCATACTGTACACCTAATGGGGTGCAATTGGCGTTGATGAATGGCTCTTGGATTTTTAGAACCCCAGAGCCTACACTTCTGCTTATTAACAAAGCCATTCAGATGAAAATGAGCTTCATCACTCATAATCAGATTTTCAATAAAGTTGATTTCATTTCTGGCCAACTGTTGAAATTTAACTGCAAAATTTAGACGTTGCCGATGATCTGCGGGTTTCAATTCTTGCACCAATTGCACCTTATATGGGAATAACAGTAAATCTTGTTTTAAAATGCGCCGTAGTGACGTACGAGACATCCCTAGCTGAGCAGAACGCCTTCTGGTAGATGTTGCTGGTGTTTCGTTAACACTTTGCTCTACACGTTCAATATTTTCCGCAGTGTGAATTATACGCGGTCTACCGGTTCGAGGCAAATCACTTACGGTGCCATGTTGGTGGTGACGATCAACTAAGCAACGAATCATGGCTTCAGAGGGCGAAATTCTGACGTTAAAATGGCGACGATATGCTCTTTGCGTTAAAATAATTGATCGCTGATTTAAGTAATAAAATTCTATTATTCTGGTTCTTTGTTCAGTTGTGAATCTCCCCATTATTTATTTTCTAGATGTTATTTATATAATCTAAAAAAAAAAAATTAAAAAAATATATAAACGAAAAAGTTATTAAATTTTTAAACCCCATGGTAACTTTTGGCCCACCCTGTATATATGTACCTATATCAAACTCCCTGAGGAAGAGTAACATTTTCTAGATTTATGGATTGCATTGAAAATGTTGTAACCCTAGTGTACGTTTGAGACCGCCCTGCTGTCTGCATCTTAATTCGTTTGGTATATGGTGTTCATATATTTTAATAGGCACTCAACCACAGCTTTTACAGAGAAATAAAACTTCCTGTATTTTACTGTGCAGTGCCATTTTCTTACTACAAAAAGGGACCACATTATGACAACCGCAGTACTTAATTCGATTGGCAACCAAATCTTTCATAACCTACTTTAAAATTCCGACTAAAGCTCCTTAGCGGTGAGGTGGGCAAGTAGGGGAAAGCAGGAAGGGTAGGCTTAGGTAACCAAGCAACTAACCTGTGGTGGAAGTCGATTTCTTCTTGATTATGTACGCCGAGACTCTTAGTGATTGACAGAGATCGAGGTGCCTAACCCTTAGCGCGTCATATAAGGATACGCGCTGCTTAATGGCGTTAGCAGTTCAGAGCACAGTATACGCCTATATTTCTTTCTCTAAATTCAGAAATAAAAAGACACGCCGAATATCAGCGTTATCTTCTTAAAACCAAGTCTCTTTTGTTTTACAAATCAGATGGCTGCTTAAATCCTAAAAATTTACATTAGTTATCTAATTGCCTTACATCATCATTCAATCATTCACCTTACGTACTTTACTTTGATCATTCGACCTAATCACCTGTTATCTTACTAAATCGCTAAACACGTGCTTGTCCCAATTGTAAGTTACGAAACACACGATATTATCACAACAGTGTTTTCCCTTGAAAACGTAAGTTGTGCGTACTATCTATGACTCAATGTTCAATGCAACGAATCCGATTGGTTTCATGTTATTCTGTGTACACCGAAAATAGATCGTGCATGGAGATTCCCGTGTGTCATACACTTCATATTGGGAACGGGTTCTGCGATCTTTGAGGTATCATAATATTACGATTATTACGTGATATTTTAATATGTGATTATTACATAAATATCATTGATATGCTAAACTGACTTCACTCGCAGTACAAGACTTTACAAAAAGAAACAAGCCAGTGGCCTCAACATCCCAATTATGCGCTAGCGGAAATAGAAACGATCTACGGAAGAACAGGGAAAGCACTTTACCTTTGGTACGGTTGATATTTATCCAAATGGCTCTCCTCAATTGTCGACCGTCAAGTTTAGAGGGCGGGGGCTGTGTCCAAGGGGTCATGACCTGCTAAATTTGAAGAAAATAATTTAATTAATTGAGTTATTTGAAAAAATATATTTATAATTTTTTTTTTTTTTTTTATTTATATAATACAACTTCAACCAAATTTCTCATCCCAAAACTTAAAAAAATCAACATTTATTTCAATGAATATTATTGTATGCATGTGTTGGATGTGTATAAGTTTTTCTCAGAATTTGAGTTTGGGAGCCCAACTTGGGTGATTCAAAACCCTCGAGAAACACTTCTCAAGCCACGAAACAGACGTATACTAGAAAACACACCGCTTAATGCGGAACCTTCCTAGCGGTGGCTAAACTAAGCTAATTACGACGCTGGGTGTTTTTGTTTTTTTTTGTTTTTTTAATTTAATATGTAAGATGACCCCGCCCCGCTAATTTCAATACTAGATCCGCGCCAGCAAGTTTAACGGAAATGCGGGTGCCATTAATCTCGGCTGATTAACAAAGTCTTCCAGGATGGCGTCCTAAATTGCGATCAATGTCGTAGGCCCCCTCTGTTTGAAGAGATTCCTCGTGGGATTTGGGGTAAAATTCTCCTCTCTTCAATTAAAACAATAGGGTTATCGGAAACTGTCTTTATATATGTTATTATCGGCCTGTTGATTGCTGCTATTTCGATTTTACAGTTAATTATTTTTTCACGCGAGCTTAAAATTTTTTTCTTAACTACCTTCGAAAACAACTTAACTTGAATAGATCAAAACTTATATAGCCCGAGCTTATGTCACCTAGCATTACCGCTTACAATTCTTTTCTTAAACCTATTTGCGACATATATTCTTGAAAGTTAACATCATTTTGGTTAGTTCGTTTTAATTTCTTATATTTAATTTAATTTTTATATTTGTTTTAAGAGTTAATTTTAATTTTTTACTAAATTTTCTATTTAAAGTGTCATACATTATTCTATATAAGTGTCAAAATTCTCTATTGGTCTGTATTTTCCATATTTGTTAGGCTTTTTAATTTGATTTCAACTTCCTATATTTGTCCAAAGTTTTCGTTCAGTTTTAAATTTCTATATCTGTCAAAGTTTCTATTCGATTTTAGATTTCTCTATTTGCCAAAGTTCTCATTTAATCCGAAATTGCTATATCTATCTAGAAATTGTCTCGACATTCCATACACGGCTATGCATAATGTCATCAGATAGCGCTCCAAATTTGTACAGCGTATTTTTTTTTAGACACATCCAGCCATAAATAAATGCTATCCCATTCAATTTTCTTGCGTAAAGGAATTAGCTGTGAAGAAAATCGTATCATCGTTGCTGTTAATCTTTTTGAAGGTTTTTAGCCGAAGTTGCTGAGGTGAGGCTATATCAAGAACTAAGAAATAAAATAATTGCACGCTATACTATGAGAGTGTTCATGACAACTATTCAATCCACATACATATACGTTAACTAATACTTATAAAAATTTGTCCGTCCGCTTAAGACACTTAATTTGTGGAGCAATTTATTTAATTACGCCTATGCTCTTATATCTGGCGAAACAATGATAGTTAGTGTGATGGGTAGACAAGGCGATCTACTCTGGATGTTATTTGCGAAAGAATCAAACAAGCTCTTCAATTGTATATTCTATCGCTTAAATACGGAAATTTGGAAAACTTTTTCCAGCATTCACTTTGACAGAACTCTTTCCTTATGTTGAAGCCTATCTTTCTAAGTTATTCTACATATAAAATTACTAAAAAGATGCAAAAACTCACAAAGAACATTTCCTTTCATTTGAATATACTTATCTGATCAACTATATCCATCATCACCAATCCCTACGAATATTCTGGATATTAACATATCTAGCATGTTACAATCTGGGCTCTATATATGTTCAAAATAAACATAAAATCTCATTAATAATTATTAAATAAGAATAACTTAGCACCAAACTCACAAAAAACCGGAGTTGTTAAAGAATGCAGCTTATTTTGGTTTTAATTCAAAGGAATGAAGAATGCGTATTTTGAATTCTTTCATTCCTCTTCAGTGTTGGGAATTAGTAAATACAACACCACATTCCTCAAAAAATATTGCGAATGCATTCTTTTTCCTTTTAGAAAAAGAATGCATTACTTTGAGCTGCATTACTTTGAGTTGCATTACTCTGGAATGCATTGCATTCATTGAAGTCTGTGGTGAATTCACTTGCATTCTCTTCTGTGGAAAGACTATTTTCTTCTGCGGGATTAGTAAATTCACCAAGACGAGGTGCACTTTCAGATGCGAATTTTGAGGAAATGGTTCTTCTGAAGGCCAATGGGCAATGGGTTTGATTTCTGAATCAAAAACTTTTACAAATATGTGATGCATATTTTTATAATGTAAAATGAGTATGTATATTTTTGGACTACTCCTACTACTATTTTTGTTTTCTCTCTCGGATATTTATACTAGTATTAATCTTTTGTAGCTATAAAAAATTGTATGGTCTGTCTTTCAACCACCCACATTGTCCACAGGATAATCCTTAATCCTTTCTATATTCACAATTGCTATAATGTTATCAATATTTATTTACTGATCTGTTAATCTAATTATGCTGCTTACTCCCGTAATGGCCAACGTTGGACGAAGCAGGGGTATGTGAATAAATACTTTTTGATTTGGTTTGAACTTCTTTTAAAAAAATGCTTAAAAGTGCTTTATGTTCTTTCATTCTTAATTACAAAATAATTTCATGGAATAATTTCACTGAATTCAAGTGAATGCTGAATGCAAGTGAATGGAAGTGAATTCACATAGACTTCAATGAATGCAATCCATTCCAGAGTAATGCAGCTCAAAGTAATGCATTCTTTTTCTAAAAGGAAAAAGAATGCACTCGGCAATATTTTTTTGAGTAATTGAATTCATTTAATTCAATTCCAATTCTTTAAACATAATTTTACTGCAGCTTCAAATTCGTTCATTTGAATGAAAAAATGTATAGGAATGCAGCTTAGAAATAATGCATTCTTTAACAACCCTGCAAAAAACAACACGTACATCTGTATGTTTACATTGTTCCATGTCATCCTGTCATACTACGTCAAACAGCTGTTGCCAGGGCAACACCAAGAAGAAAAAAAACATAACTGGTTACAGTGGCTATAAAAAGACGATGATCCGTAGCAGAAGTTACCCATTCTCGTTTCGGAGTTTAATCTGTAAGCATCTTCACCAGAGTCTAATCTGAGTTTTAATTCCATCTATGTATATACAAAGTCTAATTCTATTAAATCCAGAAATCCCAGAGTTTAATTGTACCTCCAAAACTGCAGAAATATAATTCTGCTACAAATATAGCAACTGCAGCACATACTGTAGCAGAAGTTTAATTTTTCTGCTAGTGCAGCAGAGGCGCAAGTTTAATTATGTTTCATTAAATATTAATGTATGGATGTCTAATTCCAGTTAATTAAAATACATTGTTCTTCTTCTTTCAGAAACAGATATAAGGACAAACACCCGGGCTTGAAAATTTCATGGAATTTATTGGCATTTGAACTGAATTTCTTTTACTAAATTATAAATTGGATTTTACGGAACTTTAAACTGTGTTGGTGGATTTAAGTTTCATTTTGCTATTAGAACTGATTGATAGGTTAAGTTTTTTATTTTTCTCTATTTGTACTGAATTTCTAATGAACTGTGATATTTTGGATTGTTAAATGAATTTTTCGAGTACAAAATAAAGTTTAATTACTTTGAATTGGACTTTTCAAAAACCGATACCGCTCCTTTCTTCGCACAGAACACACAACAAGGGGGTACTAGTGCGCGATATATCTTCGTCTAGGATCATTCAACTCTTGATATAGCCTTGCCATGCTTCGACTCTCTTTGTTGTACACGCACCTCTTCAGTTTTAATTATATTGCGTAACTGCACAATACATTTGGGATCAATTTTAAATATGAATTTAAGGAATTTGACGTCAATCAATGACATCAAAATTTATCACTGGAGTTGGTCACATACATACGCTTGAACGATCACTTATGTAGGAAAAACTATGAATTCCCTAAAAACCATTTACTCGTGTTTAATAAAATAAATTCAACGAAATATTCAATATGAAAGCAGTGGTACTTACATATAAGCATTCCAAATGCGCAATTGTATTGTGGTTTCATGCTTGGAATTAAAATTTGTCATTTTTTCTTACTAAATTGATCTCGTTTTCTTGTTTTAGGACTTAATCTAAATGATTTGTCTATGTCCCACCGGTATTCTTACTGGGCATTCCTTTCTCAGGGGCCACCTTCAAAGGATGAGACGTTTTGATGATCCTACATGCAGGGGTTGTGGAGAGGAGCCCGAAACAGTGACCCACTTTCTTTGTCACTGCCCGGCACATTCAAGAATACGTTACAGAATTCCTGGCTCACACCTCCTGGACGAGTTACACTATGCGGCAAGGAGGGTTGGAGGGCCAATAATACTGAAATTAAAAGGAGCGTCCAGTTGGGATCTATGAACGATCGGTCATTGGTCTTGAGGGTGAATAATGGACCTTGACTTGGCCTATGTTCGGGGGATTCCTCGGGGCGTCAAACTTCTGTTTCAAATAATCAATCAGTCATGTCCATCCGGTATAGGGATCGACCGTCTGCAACATTAGCATGCAGACTCCCCCGCTGGCAACTTATGTTCACAAAAATGCCTAAATTACTTACTACCCTAATTTTTAAATTGATTAAATTAGCGTGCCCAAAAATTTGGTGGGGTTTTTTAATACTTTCTTCTGATGACTATAATTTATTCTGCGGGAGAGGCGAGTTCACTATGCCTCAGCAAACTTGACTCCCTTCCTTTAAAGAATGCACATTGCACCTTGGAATTGTCGACAGATTTCTTTTTAAACTTTCCTTACCAGCGGAAATTTTGTTTCCTTTAATTTTATAAAAAAAACCTCATTTTTATAAACCTTGATCTTTTAAAATTCTGTAAAATTTCTCTGGACTCCTCATAGCTCACCTCTTGGGGTATACTGAATTTTACTTTATTTATTTATTTATTTTTTTCAGTTTACGATTAGACTTAAAAAGACAGCGTCGGTTCTGCATCCAGCTGACCCCGTTAATACTCAATACGTGGGCTCGCTTAGCAATGTGCAGGCGTAGCAGTAGTAAAAGTGGTTCTATATCTCCCCTTAGGGCTCTCTAGAGGATCTTTTTCACTTAAACCATTTCTCTAGCAAGTACTGTCATGATATGTCATATGAAATTATGAAAGTTAGTAAAGATATTATATGGGAGTGTTCCTGCCAGGTTTAAAATTGTATAGTCCTGATTGAAATAGGGATGAGGTAGCACTTTCTGTTTGTTAACATCTCAGTTCTCAAATATTGTTTCGTCTCATTAGAAATACATCAATTTTATTCGACTAGGTATTTAAATAGTTCACCTGCTTACTTCAAAGCCCATGTCCGTTTGTAGTTATATTAAACAATGTTGTGTTCCACAATGAACTTTGTCCAAATAGATCATAATAAAGTCATGCCATATCTGTTGCCGCTGTCATTTTATGCTAAGGCATTATCAAACTGTGATTTAGAATCTGGCAGTTTTAATATTGACTTCAGTACAGCTCATGCAGCATATTGCATCTTTCGCATATCTATTGATATACATATTCAATTCCTTAGAGGTACTAGATAACATTTCGCACAAGATCATAGAAATTATTTTGTTGATGTTTTGAATTTTATCACGTGCATAATAATTGACGAATATCACTTTACCCAATAATAGTAAGCACGCCATTATATTATCCATTGGTAAAACAAATTCCAGTAGTAACCTATCTTATATTCGAAAAAGGTCTTTAAAAGTTAATCTTGAACGACAACCAAGTATTTTCCAGTATTGTCATTCAATTGCGAGTACGACAGCTACAAAATAGTTGACCTTGAAAGTTACGTTTGGCGGTATGTGCAAATTCTTTGTTGAACGAACTACGACGAATGTCGAGTGTCCTCAACAGAAGGAATATAAATTTCTGTCTGAGGTAGACTGGTGGTAAAAGTCAATTCCTGCTAGCCGAGCTACTTGGAATATCGAGTTTTCTCAACCGAAGCAATATAATCTGAGACATCTGTCCTCCTGCGGACCAGCTGTACATACGTTGCCTTGAAGAATTACTTAGGATCTGCTATCCGAAAAGAACTGGAGGCTCGAAGAACTGCAGTGCAGCCTAAATGTGTCTTGATCCCGTGGCACTAGTCGATAAAATGTCAGCACCTGTATCTGAAAATAGGGTAGAATCCCCTAGTCTATCTGATGTGAGACTAGGGTGGATAGTGGGCACAAATTTGGCACGCCGATCAGGAAAATTTTCCAATCCGGACTGGTCTTATACCAAGCCGAACGAGTTCCAAGAGCAAGACGACCCTACGTCTGATTGGTGTCGGGTGGCTTGTGAGACCAGGACGTGGACTGTAGCCTATCAACCACTGGTGGTAGCCAGGTCGAACCTATGTCGACGTGGCGGAAAGAATAATAGAAACCGTGATGCCGGACCATGGTAGGAAAGCCGCCCCTCTGCGGTAAGTTCCTGTTTTGTTTTTCTTATATATAAATAACGGGAACCTCTGAAAGAAATGTTATATTGGGCATTGAATAAAATATCTGGTCTTCTTGAGTTTTAACTGATATCCTCTGTCTTTTTTTGTTTTTGCTTAAAATTACTAATATCTATATTTCCGTCTGTCTAAATTGCTGGCTGATATGGTACTAATTAATTTAGTTGTTTTTGTCCCGAACATTAAAATCATGACTTTCGAATTGGATTTACGAAAACCCTGCAAAGGCTGTCTGTTACAAATCTAACATTCTAAAAGGCTCTATACTGGGACCATTGCAGTCCGTCCATCATTTAAAGGGTTTCCTGAAAGCATTTAAAATACCCCAAATTTGCATAAAAATCTCATCCAAATCTACATACAGACATATCGGTGAGATATTGTCCCAACAAACAATTTGGCGAGGTTTTGTTAAAAGTAAGGAATGAGCAATAGCTGTGAAA
The DNA here is from genome assembly GCA_963924295.1 of Dioctria rufipes. Classification (NCBI taxonomy): domain Eukaryota; kingdom Metazoa; phylum Arthropoda; class Insecta; order Diptera; family Asilidae; genus Dioctria; species Dioctria rufipes. Next base: position 74,051,377 of record OZ002742.1, on the reverse strand, counting down.
CATGGACAGCATTATTGCAATAAAGTACATATGTATATGATCACCTCTCCTTCAACTATTGCCTATTTCTCGCTTTTAGTAAGCCTCGTGTTGTCGTGCAAGCTGGCATTACTATTTCTATCAAATTCGCTCTTATTAATTTTTTCAACAATGCTTTTTGCAGTTTATTACAATTGCTGACGCATTTTGTTTTCCAAAACTGCGGACTTATAATTGTAATATAAGTATAAATATTGTGGAAATATTAAAAAAAATGCGCTTACGTTCATAAATTACAAAATGTCAATCCAGATATATTAAAAATAAGTAAAAATTCAATTAAAAGTAATTTCTTCCACCCTCGCAGTTGGCAAATATACAAAATATATGTCTTTGCTTTTGGTAAGGAATATGCAAATTAGTTATAAATTACATTTCTTAGCTTGCCATTTTATGTCCATTTAGTCCGCCGCCAGCTAAATTACAAACGAGCATTTGGAAATATTGATTTGGAGGGTTATGTTTGCCCGTGTCGTAGACTACATAGACTGGAAAAGTCCAATGAATATATTGGTGCATTTTCTTTACAAATCGTGCAGTTGAATTCAGCGTGCACTGTAGCAATTAAAGAAACTAATAAATCGTGTAGCATACTTTTAGGAAATTTTGAAATTCCTCAAAGAAAGTAACAACAAAATTAAAACGCCTCGCAGTATTTAAATGCCTAGAGGTAGGCAAATTACAATTAATAGATTATGTTTTAAATCCAATCTACTCACCACCATAGTGGAGTAGCGCTGAAATCTCATACCAAAATTTCTTCGTTATTCCAGTCTATATTTAGTCTATGCCCATTTAAAGTTACTTTCGAAATTTTTTCGATTCAATTTGCTTGCTGGGTTACGTCCGATTTTCTCTAAATCTCATTGAATAGTATGAGTTTGATTAGTATGCAATGGTAGATATTTCCGTTTATATATCAGTAGGGTAGTAGTGTTATGATAATGTGTGGCTGTCCTAAGCAAGGTGTATGTTTTCCTTAGAAAACGTTAGTAAATTGCCTCCTTCCTTTTAATTTTGATCTGAATAAAATCTTTCTTTGCTTTGCAAAACATGATAATATTTCTTTTTATCGCTGAGCATTGAAATTTTATTTTAGATTATTTTGTTTTCTCTTCGAAATCATTTATGTAGTGTGTACCGTTAGGGAAACAAATTCGATAGATACTAATCAGTTTAGTTCTGGATTGTCTTAGTAGTTGAACGAATACTTATACTACTGGACTAAGAGTAAAATTTCATCGCTCTACGTCGGTACGTATGGCAGCAGCACGAAGGGGTTCTACGATATCAACTATTTTTGAACTAGTATTTACCATTGCTATGAAAATACCTTGTACCAAATTTCAGCTCTCTACGTATATGTGTTCTTAGGCAGTGCCCTAATATAAAGTGAAAAACGAAATTTTTGTATGAAAACCCTACGAAGGAGTTGCCAGATTGATCCATTTTCTTTATACACATTAGCTGTGTTCTTTTGTGTACCTTGTTCTAGAACTCCCATACATTGGAGAGAACAAATTTATTCTGTCCATTGAAGCGAACTATTTGTTAATTCGCTTCATTTAAATCTTGTATGAAAATGTAGGGGCGCTGTTCTCCAATTTTTTAGTTTTAGAAGTTGGGAAAACTCAGCTGACAGCTGAAACTATCCAGCGACATTTGCCATTTTTGAACTGTCTGTTTCTAAATTCTACTAATGCGTAAATCTATTCAGTCGTGCACGATATTATATTTCTGCAACAAGTACCTGTATATATGCAGTGGTATTTCGTATACAGGCTTATTAAAAAAATGATTATTTCATAACTTTGCTGAAATAAGTTATCTAATCCCATTTTTTTAAAAGCACGTTATACTTTCTAATCGGTGGTTTTTATTAGGTTCATAATTATGTTTTCATTCAAAAATTCATATTGTTATTATGATGCTAAATTTGAAATATTTACGTATGTATATTGTTCAAATTGCAAATTGCATTTAATTATGATAAATAACTAGCCAGCGAGCCATACAAGTTTTTGAAACACAAGAGGAGAAATCTACCAATTATACATGTTGACACTTGACTGGTAATCATTTGAATTGTTTTTCCAAATCGACCAATATCTTTTCTGTGTCTAAGAAATCTACAGAAGTCATTCCACATCACTATAACTTTTTCCAAGTTTATCTGCAGTAGAGCTGATAATGAGAGTCTTCAACAAATTGCTGCTATACAACGGAAGATTGCATAATTTTTGGATAAAATGTTGATCAGTACGTTTTCAGTATGTGAAGGTCGTTAACGACTAGCCTGAAAGTTTGTGTACTGGCCAGCAATTTTCCAGAATGGACGACCAATGTTTCTGCTACTCTTCATATCATACTTTTGCGTAGAATAGTAGAATAGTTCAGGTTAACTATATTTTCTATACTTTTTTGTTCTCTTGGTATTGAAATATGCATTTTTTAAAGAAAGTTCCTCATACTATTGGCTGTGTACATGTGTACCTACTTCGTAATTTTATTGACTGCGATAAATAACGCCATAGAATGGTATTATGTTAATTAATGGGAGGATATATGAATTTTTTGTTACATATTTTTTTTGTGAAAATAAATCATTATATTTCTTACTACAATGACTATTAATATGCAAAACCTCTAAACTTTTCCAATGTCCGGAAATTGGTAAGCCTTTGACCGGCCACGGACATTAGGCTAAAAAATGTCAGACAATAGGAAAATAGCGTAGAATTTTACAAAAGTTAATTTTTGATGTGGCGAATTGTCTTTATAAAACATTTAATCACACAAGTAGAAAGAAGACATTTTCTTGTATACACATATTAGCTGAGAAAACTGCGTAGCTCTTGTAATGACTCGTTGATTTTATACAACATCTTAACTGTCCGACAATTGGTGATTTTACCTTCACTCGAAACCAAATTCCAGTGTAATTGTATCTATCTATATTTATTTACCCTATAATAAACATAATAATATAGTAAAATAATAAAATATCTTACCTTTTTGTGTTAATATCCATTTTTGTTTTGTTTTGTTTGTCCTTTGTCGTAGTCACCTGTTAACTTTTTGACAAGTGAATCTAAAGGGTTCTCCAATAAGAGATGTTATTTTAATTAGCCCACTATTTCGGTAGATGTCACTTTTGGAGCTGTCATTTTTTGACATTTGACAAGTAGAAACTACGACATTAATAAAAATGGAACGATACACGATTCAACAACGCATTGAAATTATTAAAATTTACTATAAAAATGGTGAAAATGTGGCAGAGACGGTTCGTAAAACTCGAACATTTTTGGGTCATCGTGAAGCACCTTGTCGGACCGCAATACAGAAATTGGTAGAAAAATTCGAGCTGTCGGGACAAGTTAGTGATGTGAAGAATAAGACCCGTGCACGTCGCTCAAGAACAGCCGAGAATATTGCTGCTGTAGCCAAAAGTGTTGAAGAAAACCCAGGTTTGTCCATTCCTCGTCGTTCTTTGGAATTAAGCATTCCACAAACGTCATTACACCGTATTTTGCATAAAGATTTGGGTCTTAAGGCTTATAAAGTTCAATTAACAGAAGAAATCAAGCCGGCCGATCATCAACAACGTCGAGTCTTTGTTGAAAATGATCCGGAATTCCATCGAAAACTCATCTTGAGTGATGAGGCCCATTTCCACCTTGATGGCTTCGTCAACAAGCAAAATTGTCGCATCTGGGGCTCGGAAAACCAAAGAGTTATTGTTGAAAAGCCTCTCTATCCTCAACGTGTGACGGTTTGGTGCGGTTTATGGTCCCGCGAGGTCATTGGACCTTACTGTTTCGAAAATGAGGCTGGAGCAACAGTTACGGTGAATGAATTGCGCTATCGACAGATGATTAATGATATTTTATGACCGGAATTAGATGGTATTGATCTGAACAACGTTTACTTTCAACAAGACGGCGCTACGCGCCATACAAGCAACAAAACCATTGATCTTTTACGGGAAAAGTTTCCGGACCGTGTTATCTCTCGAAGAGGTGATTACAATTGGCCACCAAGATCTTGTGACTTAACACCTTACGACTTCTCCCTTTGGGGCCACGTGAAAGAGAAGGTCTATGCCAACAGCCCAGCGTCGATTCAAGACCTCAAAGATGGAATTCGTGAGGCTATCGAGGACATAGGGCAGCCACTTTTCGATTTGGTTATGGAAAATTTCATGAAAAGGATATGGTCCTGTAGGCGTGGTCGTGGTGGTCATTTGGCTGATGTTGTTATTTTCCATTATTAACGGCATACCTTCCTCTTTATAATGAAATAAAGATCCGATCATTTATCTCAAAAAATGGCATTTTTCTTTGAATATCAAAATAACACCTCTTATTGGAAAAGCCTTTATAAGAAGTGCCAACTGTTGGACATAAAAATCTTTTTCTCTTAAGGCGTTCTTTTGTGTATATTTGACTCTGCTCTGTTCTGCGGACACAAAAGAACACAGCTATTATCCTCGTGTTTGTTGCGTCCGCCATCTCACAGCACCCTCCACCACTGGAAAGCAGGCAGACTTCCGAATAAGTTATGAACGATGTTAAGAGAGTATGATAAGACGGAAAGTTTTGTTTATGAAATAACGTAAGTATTTTGGTGGCCAGCTCTCCGTCTATATCTTGTTTGGAAATTACTGTTGTTACGACCCTATAGGTAACATGAAGAAAACATCGCAACTTCATCAATCCGTCTACTTCATATGTTCGGCAAGACGATCTGATATATTATTTTCGGAATTCAGTAATCTATTCGGTGAGTTTCACTTAAATATTTCTTATAGTATGAAGCATTTGGGGTCGATAACTGTACTGAGGAATCAATTATTTAAATTTATTCGGCAGCTGGAAACATGTTGTTGGTGGAATTAAGATGTGTTCCGAGATAATTAAAGTAATGGACGCACTCAAGTATCAATATCTAGAAAAAATCTTCAGTACCTTCGTTTTTTTTTTATTTGGAACCCCACAGTAAGATGAGAGTCATCTAGAATATTATTTCACTGAAATTAGTTGGTTGGTTTAGTAACTAAAGATATTATCTTAATTTTTCATAATGTACACAGAGTCTAATCTCACATTTAATAAAACAATGTGTCAGACAACTGTAGATGTTCTTTGCTAGAAAGGTCATTCCTGATCTGTCGTTGACTCGCCAATCATTAACGATCTTTTTTTGTAGCGTACCCCACAATAAAAGCCTTTGAATGCGACGCGTATTCATCCTGGTTAAAATCTATGTGGAAGTTTATGCTTTTTGCGTTATTTATCCCAGAATAAGTATATAATTATCCGTTGACCTTCCAGTTGATACCCATAAAGAAGAACGAATATCATAACTATATTCGTAAACAAGAAATAGACTACGAATTCTCTAATTCCAAAACTCTACCCTGCTCACTTAGCCTTTTTACGCCAACTTCCAGTGTTCACAAGGAACCATTTGTAATCCTATAGAGAACTAGGTGATATCATTATGTATACTTTTTCGAACTTGGGCTACTAGAAAACAACAATACAGCCGACCAACGTCTATTCTTTTAACTCACACCCTCGCTTTAGGCATCTACTTAGTTCTGAGCTTGTATTTGCTACTGAACTAACTTACACTTTATCCTCGAACCATAAAAAATCGTTCAAGTACATATGCGCCTGGAAGATAAATCAGGTATGAAGTTTCACCAATTTAACTTACTCAAATAATTGCTGACTTGGGTTGAGTGGTTGAAATTTTAAATAAACTCCCTCCTGAGGAAACCTGATGGGGGTGATACCACCGAATTATTTATCATAATCCATAGCAAATATTTTCCGTTAACTAAAATGTATAGTTTTCACTTATTGATTCTTTCTCTTTGATATATTTCTGTGCTCATCATATGTGTCAATGGAAAAATATATACACATGAGACGGAGGTCAAAACATTTCCAAGTCGAACAAAAACACACACACACACATACACATAAATACATAGACTTTAGGTGGCATCAGTAGATTTAATCAAAACGTGTTGAAATCTCCTCTGGGGAGAAATCAAAACAAATCTCTGACCTGTCGTTACTATATCTTATCTATCTTGCTTTATACATTGGACGAAGTCTTATCAAATATCTGTCTATACATCCAGCCATCCATTCATACATATGAGTATATACATATATCATGGTCAAAGGAGCTTCTCGATTTGTTAGGGTGAAGATTTCAAGAAGGGAAATAGAAAAAAAAAATAGAATAGAAGCAAAAATAACACTTGGAACCAAGATGATCTTGAGGGATAACATCCTCTTTTTCTGGAGATTTTGACATTATTCAACTGTGAAGTGAGGACACAAAATATCCATCCACGTCGAGAGCCGTCCACTTAAGTGCCATCAGACAATGACTGAAACTGCTCAAACATCATTGAGGATCTATGGATTGAGTTTTGTTCGGTTTCCATTTTATGGAAACAATTGAAGTGAACAGGATAAGAAGCTGAACTTTTTACTTCTGGCAGAAATTATTTGCATCGCCTTTGGGGTTGTAAAGTGTATTCAAGTGCACTCTGGATATATACTTAGTCATCAAATATCAGTGATAAAATTGAAGACTTTTATTTTTCAGGGACGCTATTATTTTTCCAGTTAACTTTCATCGCGCTTCTAGTTGAAGTTTAAAGAGAAAGTTTTCACGTATACTGTAAAGCAAGTTTTGTTTTTTTTGCTTAGTATATGAATTAAGTGAAATTTTTTGAATCTATTCGATGGCACCACGAATTTATTAAATACATAATTATATTCAGTGGTGAGAAATAATAAGAATTAAAAATAACACTAAACTGTAGAATATGCTCGTATTTTTAAAAGACAACGAAATATGCCTTAGTTTGATCTCTTAAGAGGGCAGAATTTTAAATTTAATAAACAGTAATATATGAAAAGAAGGGTGCAGCTTATGTTACTAGTCAAAAAACGGAAAAAGAATATTTTGTGAACATTTCACACATTACCTTAATCACAATTCATTTATAAATGAATTCCATGTGCTTACCTTTCTTACAAAAGTTCTCTGTGACTTCCTCATAGAGTTTTTCCTTTTCTTTTAATTCTTTGAGGAGATGTTTTAAAATTAATTAAGGCCTAAGATCAACAGTCTTTCTTGTCCCATAGAGTTTCCCAAATATGTTTTTATTCGCTTTTATGTTGAAAACTATCTTTCAGCACTAGCTGTGCCAACAGAAATTGTTAATGTTACACTCAAAGATAAGTTGTATAGATTCGCATAGGTGTAGTAATTATATTATAGTTATACCAACTACATACAATTATGGATTCCTAAAAAGTAGGTCTTATTATTTAGATGTTGCATATAATTTATAGTTTTATGTTGATGAGACAACTATAACAAAGTAGATAGATGATATTTTTTACAATGTAATCTTGTAACTGCAATAGAGAAGATGCTTGTAACTATATTTGATAGTTACTAACAATTTCAATTTATATAAAGTTAGATGGGGCAATTAAAGTATTCAGCAATATAGTTGCACTTTGTAAAAGAAGTTTTGTAATCGAAATTTCTATCCAGGCTGTTGCAAAAGTATGGTTACATATGCTAAACTTAGGTAGCTGCGACCGAGCTAAGAAAAAAATTCACATAGAGTTTTGCCCCACATTGCGTTGTTTCGGAGTTATGCTGGCAACACTGTTTTGTGTACCGGAAAGTGTAGATTTCTGAATTCTAATATATATCTCATGAAGGAAATGGCCTAGAAAACTGAAATAAATTTTGTTTAACTTACAATACCTTTCACTTTAAGAAAACATATTGCCCATTCATTCAGTATCGATACTTTCGAAATAAAAAAATACCAAAGTGGGATTTGTGTATTTGGTTTTAAAATTTTTTTATTTTGGGAGCGATTTATTCGAAATTTCACGTAAAATTTCTATTTGCTTTTTTTTTTAATTTCAATTTCGTTTCCAACAATATGTAACTCAATGATGTATCTAGAGTGTTACATAAAATAATATCCAATAATCTTTCAAGCGGGATTCATACCATAAAAATTATTCATTTTAGGGTTTATTTGAGTGACTTTTATTACGGTCACATGGTGACAAATAACAAATTTTATGATGAATCATGCTCATTAGCCTATTCAGAGTATACGAAAATTCTCATTTGCTTTCCAGGAATACCCTATTTGTGCACCGGTAATAAAATAATATAAAACTTCAACATTGATGTGCTTAACTAAAACAGACTACTAAATTGTTATGAAATTTATTTGGTCACAACAAATTTTCAATATGTTGTCCATTTTTTATATAAACAACTTGTAATCTACTTGTAATCTACGTCTTACATTTAATGGTATGTTAATTTCTGTAAATCTTTGTCTTACTTTTGAACACGCTGCTTCTATACGCTGCCTCAAAATATCCTCGTTGTCAACTATGGCGGACTAAACTTATTCCTTAAAATAACCCCATATGAAGAAGTCCATCGGAGTATGGTCTGGTGGTCTGGTGATCTCGCTGGCCATGTTATTGGTCCACCTCGGTCTATCCATCTGTCCGTTTTGATTCAGACAATCTTGCACCGTTTGAGTAGTGTGAGGAGGTGCTCCATCATGTTGAAACATCATATTCCAGCTTATGCTCAAAGGCACATTCTCCATCAATTCCGGTAACACATCCTCCAAGAAATTGTCAGAAAAACTACCTTTACGGATTACATTCGTGCATCTGCTGAATAGGCTAATGACCATGACTCATCACAAAACTTGTTTTATGTCACTAAGTGACCGTAATAAAAGCCACTCAAATAAACTCTAAAATGAATAATATTTGTGGTATGAATCCAGCTTGACAGATTATTGGATATAATTTTATGAAACTCTCTAGAAAATTGAAATTGAATCGTATAAGCTACCAAATAATTAAAAAACAAATAGAAATTTAATTAGAAATTTTGGATAAATCGTTCCAAATTAAGAAATATGTAAAACAAAAGACACAAATCCCACTTTGACATTTTTTTATTTCGAAAGTATCGATACTGAATGAATGGGAAATATGTTTTCGTAAAGTGAAACTTATTGTAAGTTAAACAAAATCTATTTCAGTTTTCTAGGCAATTCGTTCCTGAGACATACATTAAAATTCAAAAGTCTATACTTTCCGGTACACAAAACAGTGTTGCCAGCATAACTCGGAAACAACGCAATGTGGGGCAAAACTCTATAAGAATTTTTTTCTTAGCTCGGTCCCAGCTATCTATGTTTAGCGTATGTAACCACACTTTTGCAACTCCTTGTATAAAATACTCGTACTTAAATAAATGATAGAAAAATATAAATAAAGTGTGAATATGTTAATGTTAATTTTGGATTTAGATGGGACATTCATATATTGTGATACAGTTTGTTGTGTTGAATATGGATTTTTAGTTAAACCCAAACTCATCCAAATACATAAAAAGTTGTCTTCTACTACACTCTCAGCATCTAAAAATATAGGTGTAAGCAACTATATTCATAGTTGCTTGTGAATATAATAGGTATTGAAGTATAGTTGCTAGTGACTATTATATAATTACTGATAACCATAATTATAGCTGCATTAATAAAAATAATTTAGAAATCAAATCAGTGTATTCAGTGGAGTCGGATCGTTGTAAAGTGAAATGTAAAAGTAAAAAAAAAATCATTTTAATAAATAAATTCTTGTAAACTGGTAAGTAGGAAGTGTCCAAATTATTGAAGTAAAGTGATATATTGAAAATAAATTGTTTTTTTTTCATACATATCCACCTATATAGCACACAATATTTGCACTTGCACTTCAGAATACATAAAAAAAATCCTAACATTACGGGAAAAAATGGATATAAACTTGTAAATAAAATTACTTTATTTCTTTTAATGTAAACAATTTAATTTAATTTAATTTTTGTAGTACATACATATATATGAAAAAGAATCAGTTTTTCAGTTTTGAAGACAAAGCTTTTGATGCTCTACTTAATAAAACTTTCAGCCGAAATAAATCTTTACGAAATATTTTATCATTCATCAGTCAAGAAACCACTGGTAACCATATTTAATCACTTTATTAAAATTCGTATAATAATTTTTGTTTAATAGGTGTAAATAAAAAAATATGGGTCTCTCATTACTGCTCTAACAATGAAATCCGAACGAATTGAAGAGGGCAAGAAATTAAAATACGTTCGAAAAAATGTGTCCTAATTTTTTTTTAAACCTTCTAAATGTGTAATTTATAGCATTATTTACAGAAAAATATTTACTCCTTCTTTATGAGCTTTTCTAACTCTTTTAGGTACTTCCTTTATCGCCTGCTGTGTTCCAGATTTATCGATTATATTTAGTACTGCTTTTATTTTTGCAATTAAAGAATTCACATTTTTCGGTCGATAATTATTGCTGTATACCTTTCTCTTCAAATTGGCCCAGAAATTCTCAATGGGTCTCAGTTGTGGACCATTTGGTAGGTTATGTTCCTTAGGTATATATTCTATTCCTCGTTTTTCCAACTCAAGTAAAAGTGTCTTTGGCTTAACGCGCAGATGCCAAATCGGGCCAAAACACTACTTTTTATTTTTTATAAAAATTTTTGATAAAATTATCAAGCGTCGGGATGCATTTCTCAATATAAATTATTTTGTTTACTGCGAAACCACCTTTGAAAAAAACTGGTTCACTTATGCCCCTTTCACTTAAAGCTAATCACACTAAAACTTTTGTTGGAAACTTGGATTTCGGGATAAATTTCACATTCTACATGGTCCATACTCTTGTAGTAGAATTTTTGTTGTTATTCGTTCCCTTCAACTGTAAAATAACTCTCATCATCCATGACATATTTATAATTTAATTTAGCAGAGAAATGATTTTGGGAAAGTATCCTCAGTCTTCTTTTTATTACTCCCACTTGATGAGGTGACGTAAATAGTGCAGATTTTTTTTGCCTTCTGTCGAATTCTCATGGCTTGCAGGTACTTTTTGATGGTTTTGTGATCCACTTCAGACTTTGTTCCTAACTCCCTGAATGACTTTGCACTTCCTCCTATAGTCTCCGCTTTTAATTTAGACTGAACTTTGGCGCTTTGAAGCGAACACTGTTTACCAGAACCGATTTTTCTTTCTACATTTTTTCCACTCTGGAATAGTCCAATTGCACGATATATAGCAGTTTTCTTGAATCCCATTAAAGTAAAATGCTGAAACACTTCACTTTTCTTTTTGTCTGGATTTTTTTCACAAAATTTAATAATTAACTTTCGGAGATCTACTTCTGACAACGACATTTTTCGGACTAATTATAAAAACAAAGAAATCTCGCCTACTTTAATTTCACAATAACATATCCCGTTATTGTTCTAAATATATATTATTGTTATAAATGATTTTTTTTATATGGATCGCGAAAATCGAATGTGAATGCACTTGTTCGGATTTCATTCCCCATACGTTACGTTGTAAATAATTCTCAGGAAAAAGACAACTGCACCTACTATAGCCTATAAATAATGTAAAAAATGTTCATTATTTAATTTAAAGATAAATTAAAAATGTTCGAATACTAATATAATTTTATTTGTAATCCGCAGACTGACCACGAGAATTTTGGAAAAGTACAAAGGAAAAAAGTTCAATTTAACCAAAACTGATGTTAATTGTTTCTTATATAACAGTTGAACAGAAATTATTATACTTATTACTTTAAAAAAAAAAATACAATTAGAATAAGCTCTAGTAGCCATATTTTTATTTACCTTGTAATTAACATATGCGAGTAATGAATATTTTTAATCACGAGGTAAATAAAATATGATTGCTAGATCGGCCTAATTTGATAGTTATGCTGTCCAAAATAAAAGAAGGCAGCAACTACAATAAATGAATGCGAGTATAAAAGTAGTTGGCAATGACTATAATTTAAGATGCAATCAACTACATTATATTTATGCGGCAAGTAAAAATATAGTTGCTATAACTTAACTTCCAAGATGTGTTGTCTGAAATATAAGATGCAAGCAAGTACAATATAGACGAATGTGTATGAAAGCAGTTGCTGGATGACTTCACTTTACACACAATCAACTTTAAAACAGTTGATTACAACTATATTTATAGCTAAACACATCTGCATAATAGTCGCAACCAACAGAATAATTAGTTGCAGACATTAAAAATATAGTTTTGATATCCGATTTATTTTGTCGCTCGAAAATATATTCTTGTCAATATATAGTCATGAAATCTAAAAGCGTTGTAACAAATATAATAGTTATGAAAACTATAAACCATGTCATAGCGTACAGATTTTAGAACTATATGCTAATAGCCTACCCAAGTAGCAATCTGTCACCGCGGTTACAAAATAACTAGGATTTCTTTCAAAAAATGGTTGCTTCTCAGTTATTTTGTCACTCATTCAATAAACGCAGCCAATTTTAGTGTCAGAAAAACCTCGTGGTGTATGAAACCAGACATTAAGGTATCAATGTGCCTTAAAAATAACTGGTTTGGAATTTTTAGGTTCTTTATAATAACTTTAAAGCGACTGTAAGTGAAAATGCGTCTCTTCGTTACTAGCTTGAAATGGTATTGCGAAATTCAGTCATATTTTTCCAATATTTACACTAAATTAAAAAGAAATGAATCTTCAAAATTAAAAGAAGACCCTACTATCTTCAAGAAAACCTGCTGGTGCATTTGAAATTTTATAGTGACCTCAGAGCAACAACAATTGACAAAAAAGTTTATTTTCCAAGGGAGAAATGGTTTCGCTGTATTCTAGAAAACACTGTTGGCGGATTTTAAGTTTCATAGTGACCTCAGAGCAACGATAAGTGAGGAAAAAAGAATTTTTTAAGGGAGAAACGGTTTCGCTGTACCCTGGAAAACACTGCTGGTGAATTTTAAGTTCCATATTGACGTCAGAGCAACTGAACTTACGGAAACATGCAAATGAAAGCGGCATAATGTACTTAACTGTAGACGGTACCGGTAATGCTACATGTGCTCCGCGAATGAAAAATATCCTGAAATTTAGTTTTTCATATAATGTGGTAAATTCAATACAATAGTGGGAAAGTGAATATAATAGTGGCAAATTAAGTAAAATAGTGGTAAAATGGTATAATAAATAAAAGAAAATAAACGGAAAAAAGTTAAATCAATTAAATTAATGTAATTTTTTCGGTGAAAAACGAAATGAAAAAGTTATAATAAGACGGTGACTTTTAAGTCGACAAACATATACCAGACGTGTAGCTACAGACGTATACCTACATATATCTATTGAGCAGGAAAAAAAACTTCTAACTTTTGGCGGAATAAATGTATGGGGATGAACTGTTAGAGCAGTTATCGCGGACGAGGACACCAACAAAACGCAGCTTTGTAGGATTTCAGGAAACAGTGCATTTACTTTTTGGAGTTGTTAGACATTTGCATAGCAAATTTACCGATAACGACGGGGCACTATTCTTCAACGAATACTTAAAGCATTCTAGGGTGGAAAGCAAAAGGTAAGCAGTTCTTGCCTGTTAATATTTCGCCAAACTTGTTTTATTCATATTTCTATTACTAGGAAACGAGAAGATACTACATGGTCAAGCACATCCACTTCAAATCAGCCATCTATTACCTACACCAAGTGTAAAAATTAATTTTGCTAATTATCTCATGGGTAACCTTAAAAGTTTTCTGTTGAAAATAACCAATACAAATAAAATACTTAGATTTTCATTATTTTTTTTTTTATTTAACTATATATTTAGTATTAGGTTTGTTTTACAATACTTGAATTTTTGCTGTATTGATTTAATTATATTATGTTAGCATATTAAGCTCGTTCAGAATTATAATTACCACAAAATGAAACTATTAAATATATACAATAAATAATAATACGTAGATATTTTCTGTTTTAATTTAGTCATATTTCAACATAGAACCTTTCTACAAAAGATTATTATATAACTCTCACTAATTTTAGCCTCTTTCCCGTATCTTGTGCATTCCGGATTATACTTTAGATACTTCAGCGAAGTATTATGTGATGATGGACGCCAGGCTTTTTATTTAGATTACTTTAACCTCAGCTTAGTAATTGATTCCAATGCTTAACTGTGGCCGTCTTCATAAATGTATAATTGCGTAGGTTCAAATTTGTTCAGTAATTATCGTAGTGAAGTTGAACAAGCTGAGCTGCACGTAATCATGCATTTATGTACATGCTGTAATCAAGGTCCAACACAAACTTTTCAAACATCTTGCCAAAAAATGTTGTGGTAACGTTGAAAAAAAAATCATTTTATTTACCATGTGGATTAAGTTACATTTACACCAAAGGATATAAAAAACGTCACAGCAACCTTTATATCAACAGTTTCATTACCGTGGTAAATTGGTTATTATTTCACGTAAGTCACTGAAAAACGTCATAATAACATTAATACCACTAGTTTTTTTACCATGATTTATAGGTTACATTTTCACCGAAGTTATTAAAAAACCGTCCAAATACAGTTGAATAAACGTCATCACATCGTAAATGACACGTTATCTACACGAATATGCAACTATTGGGTGTATGCAACCAAAGTGATAAAACGGTTATATAACGGGGTTTTCACTTCAATTTGCTACTTGGGTAGGTGTCTACTTTTTATAGCTGTTTGAAATTATAGTCGTGACAAGCGAGCAAATTTATAGACTTCAAAAAAACTTTATTAAATCTCATTTTACGTAAAATGTTTTCAAATTTCGCTAACAGACAAATTTCTGAAACTATTAGAATTACGGACCATAATTAACTTATTGTTCAATTTTGAAAATTCAAAGTACTCTCCATACGAGCTCTTAATAGAATTAAGTGCACTCAATCGTAAACTTTGTGAATAACTTGTAAATGTTTTGAAATTCAGCAATTAAATAAATACAAGCTTCTTCATACTTTCAAATCTAATATCCATTTGGGTAGACATGGTGTTAATTGTCTCCAGTGTATTTGGTTCATCTGCATTTTGTAAGCGCTGTCGTTGTTTAGGAGGACCATCCAATGCTATACGGTTTCGTCAGAAAAGATTGAAAAATTACCTCTCATAGTACGAATCTTTGATACTGTTTCATGAATTTTTTCGCTGCAGTAACAAATATCCATTATTTAACTCAGCAGGTGTTCAATTTCTGAAATTTGATAACTAACGTGTTGGAGCAAGTTGTGGAAACTTTATTCTAACATGTTCATAAAAAGCATGAGTACTCTTTGCAGAGTGTACAAAAAATTAAAAATGCAAATACCTCCGTAATCGAGCCTTAAATTTAAATTCATAAAAAAAAAAAATGTCATACAAATTTGTAGTTTTATGCCGTCACCAAGGCCGTCTTTATGTTCCAGTCCGTGACACAAAACGATTTTGCTAATTGCAAAAGTATTAGAGTGGTACGATATCGCACTTCTCTTAGCATTTGTTGTTATGGAAAAATGCATTACTTTCAACTTCAACTTTCTGCACAATGTAAATAATCCTCCGTACTAAAAGTTTTATTCAGGAATTATGTTATTTGATTCCTTTTGCATTTACCAGCATAAAAATCTAAGTACCTTCTTTAAGAAAATTGTTTATATTTTATTACTCAAACCTAACACTACACATAAAAATGAGAAAATGCGTTGAATTCTCTTGCCTTCATATCAGCTTTCATTTCTCTTTGTGTTTTCTCACAGAGAATTGAAAGCTCACTTCAAAGTGGGAGCAAATAGTTCTTAAATCAGATCTACTTTTGTTTGAAACTTATTTTTTTTTTTGAAAATCTATAAAAACAGTTAAACACAGAAAACCGTTGCTGTCCGTTCGATTCACAGCGCAGTGATGAATGAGGCGAATGTGTACTTCTGCCGATTCATTGATTAAAAAATACTTTGAGTCATGTTTGAAATGAAAAAAACTAAATTATTTGATATGGAATGTTGGAAATATTTTTAAATTGAGAGAAGCATTTCGGGATAATATAAAAAAAAATGGTTAACATTGTCTTTTTGTCTTTATTATAGTTAAGTACGTTCAAAGACTCATTATTTTTCATACAGCTTAATAGGCAAGCACAAAGCTCTGATTGATTTCTAGTGTGATTTGTGGTATGAAGGCAACAGAATTCAACACAGTTTTGCATTTTTATGTATAGAGCAATGTTTAAGTAATAAAATATAAACAATTTTCTTAAAGAAAGTACTTAGATTTTTATGCAGGTAAATGCACAAAGAATTAAATAACGAATTCGTGAATAAAGCTTTTAGTATGGAGGCTTATTTACATTGTGCAGAAGGTTGAATTTGAAAGTAATGCATTTTTCCATAAGAACAAATGCTAAGAGAAGTGCAAAATTGTACCACTCTAATACATTTAAAGACATCAATGACCAAGGACATAATTTTTCCCCCTTTTCAAATATGATCCGTTAATAGTCATTTAAAATATAAAAATAATTACTCCAATATCTGCTTCACTGCAAATTCGCATGACATATTTATGTCAAGAATTCGAATTTAAGGCTCGATAACTGACATTTGACCATAAATCCTAACACATTGTATATCGTAATAAAGGATGAAAGGTCCTCTGTGGAACCAGTGTCCAAGTTTGATCCAGCGATTTCCGTGAAAGAACTTCTGCACATAATCGGACAACAATTTTTGTTCAAAATTTTCTGAACTACATTTGAGGAGTGTCTTTTCAAAAGGGGATATTTACGTCCTAATCGTTTTTTCATAAAATCGGAAAAACTGACTGTAGCAATACCAACAGCTTTACAGAATAATAGGAGGAATATATGGAAAAGATATGATAAGTTATCTAGAATATATTATTTTGAAAAAAATTTGACTATTACTTCCGGTAATATTGGCATGCAAAGTTTGGAAATATCCCCTTTTGAATAAAAATCTTTATAATATCCCCTTTTGTTCTGTACCATTTTGTAAATATCCCTTTTTGTGATCTACGTTTTTGTAAATATCCTCTTTTGATTTGTACATTATACTAGAATAAAATTATTAAAGCATATTTTGAGTATTCTTATCAGTTTTTATTTTTTAATTGTTACTTTTATTTTTACTCAAAAATATAAAACAGAAACTTCTCCCTTAAAAATTTATTTCGACTATTGAAATCGTACTGTAAATATCCCTTTTTGAAATGAAACCAAAGTAATAGTAATAATGTCATATTTTTTAATGTAAATATCCCCTTTTGATCGGAACAAGTGTTTTCAAGTAAGATTTCCTATGAGTTTATCGCGTTTTGTTTCGGTTTACAGTGATGAAATCTTGAATTTCAGAGTAGAAAATATAATCTCATACTTAACGTAAAAATAAAATGAAAATTGTAAATATCCCCTTTCGAAAAGACACTCCTCATTTATTTTAAAAATATTTCCAACCAAACTTCAAGAAGTTCAATTTTCTCGTTACTACAGCTTTCCCAAAATTCTTCAAAGAATAAAAAAAAAAACGAAACGAAATCGAGAGTTGTCGTTTTGAGATATCCAAGGATAACGGGCATATCCATCATCCTTGAAAATAAATTTTCTGAAAAAGACCTCAACTAATATTTTTTCAGAAACTTCAAAACTTCCTTTAATAAACAGCGTTTCTTTCATGGACTTGCGATGAGTACTTTCTGAGATGTATATTTTTCAAATTACACCTGCCAAGCAAAATGTGTCAATTTCAAAATAACGTATCTCCGTCAAAAATGGACGAAAACAGAAAATATTACTAACAATTAAATCAACCTCCTTGTGAAATTTGATCAAAATCAAAGATGGCCGATGCACAAATTTACACAATTATTGTCGATTTTCTATGGAATGACGTGATGACACACAACGTCATACACACAAAACGCCGCATCTATTCTGCTGAACAGTAATACCTTATTAGTCTGTACCTATACCGTAATTGGCGCCAACAAGCAATGCAAAGGTATGAAAACTGGGGAACTAACGCATTTAGTCATAATGAGTATTTCAGTTCCTACCATTCGCACATATTCATACTCAAGTTAGCGTTTAGTAATGATACTGAACACCCGTCATAAGCAAATGCAAAGCCATGAGTGCTAGGGAAATAGAGCAAATTTAAATATTGATGAGCAAAATTGGTCTTGGTCTTGCAGTCTTGGTCTTGCAGAATATGCAAGACCGATACCAAGACCAAGATTGTAAACATGCTCACAAGACCAACACCAAGACCATGTGTACGTTAACAAGACCAAGCCCAAGACCACATTATGCAAGACCAAGACTCATTATGCAAGACCACATTATGCAAGATAAAAATCTGGTAATTTGTGCAATAGCGAAGCATAGTTAAGATCGGTACGTACTTTACCGGAATTTGAGAGAAAAATTGGGCAAAAGAAATGTAATAAATATATTGGATTCACAAAAAGTTGTTTCTGTTGCTTCCTTTCTCTTTCATTTTCATAGTTCAATCACAAGTAATAGCACTATTGTATTTTATTTATATAAAGATTAAAAGGACACAAATAACACATCCCGTGTACAGACAAGATTTACTTAGACGGAGATAGGGTAGTTTTTAACTATTTATAAATTTATGGCATGATACATCAATTATAGAATTGCGCCAAAAAACGAAATCCTAGATTAAAACTAAAACCAAAAGTTGACTGTGCAGCCCAAAGCCAAAACCTACTACAAGATCACAGACAATACCAAGACTAAATTGCAAGACCAAGAGCTAGATCAAGACCAATACCAACACCAAGACTTGACTATGCAAGACCAAGACCAAGACCAAGACCAATATTATACCAATCTTACCAAGAGCAAAACCAAGACTAAGTTTGCAAGACCAAGACCAACACCAAGACCATTATAGTCTTGGTCTTGGTCTTGTATTTTCACATCACTAAATATAATGAATTTTTATTTTATTTGCAACTGGAGCAATATATGTTTACAAGCTGGGTGCTCAGTGAATACCTTGAATCCTTTAGCGACATGCCACTGATTATATCCTTTTAAGCTAGAGTAATTACTTCAACTTCTAGTCTCTGTCAATAATTATGAAGTTTTACCCATTTGTAAACATACACTTTATTATTATCTTTGCAGTATATAAGTCTCTTCGTCTTTAATTTGTCATATCTCCAAAATATTTCCTCTACCAATCAATCCTTAATTTTTGTGGCCTCGTTAGCTCAATTGCTCAAGTGCGCTGACTATTCTCCCAGGAGTCGACTCCCACCTCAACAATTTCGAGTTTTATAGCTTCATAGATTTTCTGTCTTATCATAAGCACAGCCTTGGTCCCCGCGCTTGCAAATTTTCATCATCCTACCCCTAGATTACATCACTACAGATATTTACTTTTGTCGTTTTTCCTGTAATCTGTAAAAATTTTAGCCAGCGATATCAATTATCATAATACACAGATGCTACATAAAATAGTTGAATATGTAAGCTCTTTTTTATAATTCTTTGAATTTGCAACGTAAATTGTCGTACCTGTTTTCCGAATACATTCGGAGAAAAGACTAATCTCCGGCAGGAGTTAAATTTAACTAGAAAAATACCTGTAATATTTCGGTTAAGGCTGAACTACAATAGAAGTATACGTAAGTAACATTTACATTTACTTACGTAAAGCGAAGGCGCAGCTTGGTTTTCTGCCTGCTGCAGACGCTTGAAAATAGATCAAACCGATCTCTTCTCATATAAACTCAGGATAAATTCTGGGTGTGAATTATATGAGGAAAAAATACTCCTATACAAGCACAGGAGGAAAAATAAATAAAAAGATTACTCTTTTGGACTTTTTACCGGGTTAAACTTAATTTTGTTCAAGAAACAATTTTTTGGGACATCTCCGGTATATAGCAAAAGCTAAAAAAATGTTCTAATGAGTGTAAGGTTTTCTGCTGACACGAAACGCTTCTTCTTCTTCCTTTTCCTTTTTATTTTTCAGCCCACTGTGTGGCGTATACAGGTTCGATTCGCTTCGAATGAATCTGTTTCTTTAAATTTTTTTTTAATTTTTTTAATAAATAAAAAAATTGTTTTTTTCTATTTTTCTCAAACTTTTCATTTCTTTCTTCTTTTTTCATTTCTTCATTTGTTTTTCAAATCACCCAAATTCGCTATTTGGGACCTGTTGATGAGTCAAACCAAGACTTGAAACTTTTCACCAAAAAATTAATGGCTTGTGTGATGAAATAACAAATTAGAACATTTTTTTAGCTTTTGCTATATACCGGAGATATCCCAAAAAATTCTTTCTTGAACAAAACGTAAGTATAGTGCGCTAATAATCGCTCATTCTGTAAGAACGCGATGTGTTCAAACAATTAAATTATTACCAAATAATTAAAAGTACATTGTAACAATTAAAATGACATAAAAATGGCACTGCAAATTAAGAGAAAGCACAAATCTTCAATTAAGTCAACTTCCATTTATTAATTTTTTCACTTTTACCACTTATTAAAATTGAAAACATTAAATATCAAGATAATAACTGTTACGGAATGTGATATATATGTAGGGTAAAGATACCAATTTTTCGTAAGTAAACTTCAGTCTCGTTTAATTTCGTAAAGTTGTTTACTTCTATTGTAGTTCAGCCTTTATTTCTTTCAACTCGATTTTGTCGAAAGAACGGAAAACATTTTTTTAACGAAAAACTTATGAAAACAATGAAGTCGTCAGGGTGGGCTTAACTGGAACTAGCCCAGGGGCGTATATAGGGGGAAGGGTCACGGAGGTCATGATCCCTTCAAAGCGCCGCCTCACCTTCGCGGTAAATTGAATGTGGCGCTGAACTGTAGAGTGCGTTGTAAAAGTTTAACAGGACGATTTTCGTATGGTATGGACACAATGTGTAGCTGAGGCCGGCGATTAATACTGGTGCTGTAAGGCACGGTTGGGCGTTTTTTTGTCTTCTTTTGAGTAGTAATAGTGGTGTATGGAGTGGGAATAATAGTCATTCGCTCGTAGCTCTTCGCCTTAGAAACGAGTACGGTTTTTTTAGGATTTCCTTGTGTTTTATATAGTATAGTATCAAAAAGTCATCTATCATACCTATCACATCACAGAATGGTAAGTAATTTTAGAATACGCAATATTATTTATTTTAATGTTTGATTGTTTAGAAAAAGGCACGCAATGCTTAGCAGCCCGGTTATGAAGACGCTTTTATATTTTTCTTACACCGATTACTCCTATAGATAAAAAAGCACATAATTTCGAGATTTGAAAGTGTTATGGTTTCTAAGAAATTGGTCAGCGATTATAATTCTTTTTTACCTATCTGATTTTCCGACATGAAATCGATGACAGGAAAACTTGGAGGGGCACTCGTAACAGAAGCATACAAACTGATTTAACGAATTTTGATTTAGGATTCTTCCAGTAGAACCCTAGTTCCATGCAATTATCAACGTATAACCACCCGTGGATTTTTCATACCGACACTGATTCAAGCCTGAGTTGTTCAACATATTTATGTTCGTCGCGAAGTATTAAATTTTTCTTAGAAATGTACTTGCAAATTGTTATTAAGAATTTTAAATACACAACGACGGTCCAAACGAATTGGTAGATTGTTTCTGGTGGTTCACTCTTTCGGACAAGGGCACAAGAATTCAGTTTTCTTAGAAGATTTGACATTTTATCTTTAGATTTTTCACGCACTACTGGTGGCCGACTATGCTTCCAAAGAGTTATAACCGTTCAGATGCCTTGACTATTCTTAGTCGCTTAGGATACTGTGATGTGCGGCACTGAGTAGACACGCGTGGAATTAGCTCCAGCAAATCTCATTGTTTTCTTCAGTAATTTGGACTTTGCTTAAGTAAATCTTGGTTTGTGTGCTTTATCATCATAATATCTTCATTTTCAAATATTTAATAAGCAATAATAGTTGGATAATTTTAGTGCTATAGTGCTACTTTTGCTCTTTTTTTTTTTTTCAACATAATGTCTAGTAAGGTACAGCGTGTTACTCGTAACAATTCATCATCAGATCCACCAACACATTCAATCGATGTTAAAACCGAACTAGCAAATGTAGTCGCTCATGTGCAAGACAAATTGGAAGTAATAACTTCGGACTTTCAACAGAGTGTTTCAAAAATCACTAGTGATTTTAATGACTTAATAGTGCAGCTTGAATCAAAACTATCTAATCTGATTGAAGAGCGTTTTTCTGCAATAAACATCGAAGTTAAAAAGTTGGTGCATGAAGTTGAAATTATCAGGAATCAACTCAATAGCTATGAAAGATACAGAAAATCTTGTGATCTGGTCATTAGTGGAATACCCCGTTTACCTGATGAAGATTTAAATTGTGTATTTAATTCGTTTAGTACATCTATTGCTGCTGATAAATCACTCAAGCCTAGTAAGATATTTAGAATTAAACCTAAATCTTATCCTACATCTGGGGACGTAATTGAATCATCCATATTAGTCAAATTTTTCACTACAGCTGATAAAAATAAATTTATGAAATTTGTATATAAAACCCTAAAGGAACGTAAAGCTACCAACAGCGACAGAAAATCTCTCACTTTAACAGATGTAGGATTAGTGCAAAGGCAACCAACATCTATATATATAAATGAAAACTTAACTGTCCGTAATTACCGAACACTTCGACGGGCCATTAAATTGAAGAGAGGTAAACATCTCTTATCAGTGTTCACTATTGATGGAATTGTACATGTGCGAAGATCAAAAAATGGACCGCGGCGGCGGAGCGAATTCTTGGAGACGATAATTTTTGATGATCTTGCTGAAGTATTCATGAATTTGTAGTTAGTCTTGCAGAAACTGCTTTCTGATTAGTAGTTTAGCTCTTGAAATATGGTTATTTTTTTATATCTTAATGTTTTTAGTCTTAATGTAAACAATTATTTTTTTTTTTTACTTCTTCTATTGTATTTCTCAGTGGTCAGTGGTGTTCAAAGTACTGTGCTTCTTACTAGATGTTTTTGCTCCTGTCTTGGGTGCGCGATTCCATGTGATTCGTTTTTGATTGAATGAGCTCTGATATTGCTGTGGATGAATATAATAATGTACGTGCTATGGTGAATATTCTTAATCAACAGGCAAATGGTATTAAGGTATTTCATCTTAACGCCAGAAGTTTATTTTGTCATATAGATGAAATTCGTGACATATTCGGCTGCTCTAGTACGGATATAATCCTGGTAAGTGAAACGTGGTTAAAGCCTGAAATCAGTGATCAATCTATTAATATTGCGGGTTTTAGAGTTTATCGTAATGATAGATGTAGACGAAGAGGAGGAGGTGTTGCTATATTCATTAGGAATGGGTTGAAAAGTAAGGTTCTGTTTAAGAGTGGAGACTGTAATACGGAAGCTGAATATATTTTTTGTGAAGTCGGATCTAGTCAACATAAATGTTTAATTGGCTCTGTATACAAACCTCCCCATTGTTCTCTTGATAGGTTAACACAAGACATCATACATATTGTACCGCAGTATGAACATGCCATTATTGGTGGTGACTTCAACATAAACTTTCTGGCAAATTCCAGCTCTAGTGATAATTTTTCTAATATTTTGACCTCTGTTGATTTATACCACATTGATTTTGAACCAACTCATTTCTCGCAGCAATCTTGCTCTCTGTTGGGTGTATTTATTACGGCATGCACATCTAAGATTAAGTTTAAAAATCAGCTGTCAATTCCTGGCATCTCAGACCATGATATGATCATGATTGTATATGATATCACGTTTGATAATGATAGTTCAACTCACTCATTTTCCTTTTATGACTATAAATCTATTATGTTAGAGGATCTGCTCGCAGAAGCAGAGACAATAGAGTGGGATATTGTACGTGACATTGCTGATGTAAACTCTCAAATCCATATAATTAATGAGTATATTGCTAATCTCCATGAAAAATTTGTTACGTTGAAAACCAGGGTTATTGATAACCCGGCATGCCCATGGTTTTCGGATACTATTAGAAAACTCATAATGGTACGAGATCAAGCCTGTAAGCTATGGAAGCGATATCGAATTGGAGAATACTGAAACACTTATCGCGAGCTAAGAAATAATGCTAATTATGTTATTCGTACAGCGAAAGAAACATATTTTTCACGCAAACTAGACATAAACCAACCCGCTAAGCTCTTGTGGAGGAATTTGAAATCTGCTAGTATTGTAAGTGGTACCATTGCTGGTGATCTCCCGCATGCTGATGAGCTTAATAATCAATTTGCGTCAATGGCGGAGTTGGATGATACTGATTGGTCTAATGTTGCTGAGCTACAAAATACAAATAGCATTGCTCCCTTTGATTTTATTAGGGTAAATCGTGAGGATGTAGCACGTGCCTTACTAAGTATAAAATCAAATGCAGTAGGTTGCGATGGGATTGACCCTCGGTTTGTCAGGATCCTTTTTAGATTTTTAATTTCACCGCTAACGCATATTATTAACACTTGTTTTACAGCTACGTACTTTCCTTGTATGTGGAAATACTCTAAAGTCATGCCCATATCTAAAGGTGATGGTAGCAGTGAATACAGGCCAATAAGTATCTTACCGTTCTTCTCCAAGGTCACCGAAAAGATAATGTCCACACAAATTACTGATCATATTCGGAGTAACAACTTATTGAATTGCTGTCAGTCAGGATTTAGAGCCAACCATAGTTGCATTACTGCTCTGCTCAAGGTTTCAGAGGATATTCGGCAGGCCATTGACAATGATTACATTACTTTTGTGCTTTTATTGGATTTTTCTAAAGCCTTTGATACTATTAATCATGATCGTTTATGTGTAAAGCTCGTTAAATACTTTAATTTTTCACTCGAGGCATCCAGGTTAATTGCCAGTTATTTGAGGGACAGATTCCAGTCTGTACATATTAATGGAAGTTACTCTAACTTTCTTCCCCTTTTAGCAGGTGTCCCGCAGGGTTCAGTCTTGAGCCCTCTATTATTTTTATTGTACATAAATGATGTATTTACGGTTATTAAGAACTGCAAACCTCATTCATATGCGGATGACGTACAGCTTACATTTTCTAGGCCTATTGGTTTGTCCGAGGATGGAATCTGCTCTATTAATGACGATCTTGATATGCTTGCCAAATGGACTGCATCCAATGGACTCAAATTAAATGCAAGTAAATCAAGAGTGTTTAATTATAAGTAGGCTAGGTACTGACTGTTCCGATTTTTCTCCAGTTCATATAAATGGTGCAGTAATTTCGCTTGTTACTTCAGCTAAGAATCTGGGTATTATATTTAATAATAGATTAACTTGGGGTGACCATATAAATTCTGTGGTTAGGAAAATTTATTATGGACTGCGACGGCTTTGGGCTTTTAGCGACTTCACTCCCTTATTAACTCTGTTAAAACTGGCACAAGCTTTACTTGCACCGATTTTATTATATGGTTGTGAAATTTATAATGGGCTTGATAGTATCTCGGAGAGGAAGCTTCTGGTCTCTTTCAATTGCATCATTAGGTATATTTTTAGACTTCGGCGCTATGACGCTCTATTTGGCTGTTCTTTTCAGCGGTATCGCAAATTCAGGACAGTAGTATTACTATCTAAGGTCATACAATTTCAATGTCCGCACTATTTGTTTAAGTTCTTGCACTTCAATAGATCAAGTCGAGCACTAACTCTTATACCACTTATCAGCAGATTTCTGGTGAGTGATCGACAATTTTTCGTCCAAGCAGTCAGTATTTGGAACTCCTTACCAACTGATATAAGAAACTCATTATGGTCGGGCACCTTTGACAGCTTTAAACGTATTGTTTTCAATCATCTTACCAATAGTTTTTAATTTTGACTACTACTGATCACTCTTTTATCTCATTTTTTTTCTATTTAATTTATTCTTCTTTTTTTCATGCTTTTTAGTACTGTATTTTCTTCTTTTATTTTTAATTGATAGATACTTATATACCTTCGTTTTGTCAATTTGTACAATTTATTAGTCTGCTTTTACTTTTCTTCTTTGTGCTATAATGCCATAGTTTAAATCTTAATAATAAATTTTTTTTCTGATTAGTAACTTAGAGCATGTACTCCTAAAAGATCTATTCTTAATGTACATTGTTTTGAACAAATAAATAATAAAAAAATAAAATAAAAAATATTTATAAGCGTTGGCAATCATACATTTTGTTCTTAGGAATTTACTTGAAAATTTTTCTTTCAAATTTTTATACACTATTGGTAGGTGAAAACCATCAGTTGGATTGATTCGAGTGCCGCTAAAAATGATTCTACAATTTTGCTTCACAATTTTTAGAAGACTGATAAGACCATCGAAAATTTTTTATAGAAGAAAGCAAGATCAGTTAAGTTCCTATCAGAAAAAATAGTCAGTAATATGTCATGTACTCGTACTCCCATTCTTTTATATGTGGCTCAAGGTGCAAGCTCACTGTTAGTCAATTACTCCACCCATGACCAAATCGCTTGTGTCAGCATCTATTTCTACAATCTCTTCACGCGAAGGCGTATTTAGTTATGAGTCCTTAATGTCCACCCTGAGATCAACATTGATGTGGATAATATTATCGACAGGTCTTCCAAATCAAACCGAAAATTGGATTTTGTCGTATAACGTAAATATGATTTTAAAAAATTTTTAAAATCGACTTCTTCCGACTTTTTCCTCCCTCTCGAACATTTCAGTTGTGACCCCCCTAGGCTACAGGTCTGGATACGCGCCTGAACTGAACAATCCTTGTTAATTGGTGAAGTTGGTATTTCCACAATTACGACAAATCCAAGGTTACTTTACTAAATATCTCCTGGATTTGAGCAGAGGCTGTAGACCATGACTCTTAATATATCTTATGGATTAAGAAATATTTTACGAGGCGCTTAATTTAGGGTCTAGTAGAAGGCGTCATATTTAATTTTCTGCCATTAATTAAGAGAAACTAAGCAAAAAATTCTGGATAAATGTGGAACCAATAACATTCGTAAATTTATAAGAAATGATAAAAACATAAATAACATCAACAATTTATTATTGTAATCATTTTATAATAACACAATATATTTATCTTTATTTACAAATTATGGTATATTATATATTAAACTTTTATTTCTAATTTATATTTCTGAAAAGTCAGGCCATCTTTTTTCCCATCTTCAATAATGTTTTACGTTTATCTTTTGGTATTTGGTAATAAAATACTCCCAAAAATACGGTCACTAATTAGAAGAGTATACAATATTCATTTTCTACTTCTACAATAAAAGATAGACGAAGAAACGGAAGAGTAAGATTTCTACTTGCAAATAACTATAAGTAAAATCTAAAATAATCAGGTTACTGTTTATGTTTTACTTGGAAGTAATGAACCTAGAGCTGTGGCAGTATTGAATGCTTCAAAAACAAACTATTTGAAATTATTCCTAAGCGATTTCTTCATTGCATAAACATTTGTCATCTTATATTAATTTCAAAGAAGCTAAACAAATGAAATTAAATTTGAGGGTAAATAATAGTAAATTTAAAATTATTTACGTGAGTGCTATAAGAAATCATGACGAATTTTATCCTAATATTTAATAAAAATCAAATACACAACATCGCCACGTTGCTGGGATAAAGTAATCAGTCCAGTCCTCTCCAGCAGGGCAATTTTGTCGTGAGTAATATTCTACAGTGTATGATGTGAACAATATGCACACCCCCAAGGGAATTGTAAACCAGAAAAAGAAATTTCCAAAATTTTTGGGCATCCATCGAGTCATGTAAATTGTTGGTATTCCTAGGATTCCAAAAAGGATAAACAGGACAGGATAGAAAAACCGAAGAACGGAAATTAGCATAATTTCATGAAATAGGGCCGATATAAAAACTACCGATATAACTGCAGCCAATTTGGATCCTTTAAAAATATGCCTATAGAGATCCTTGTAGATATACTCGTAAAGCCATTCCTGAACTGGCACATTCCATGTGCGATAAAAACTTCCATAATTTGGTGATGTCCACCATTCCTTGTAAAATCGTCGATCACCAAATCTAAGCAATTCTGCGGCTAAATTTAGCCAAGCTTGAAAGAAGCTGTAGAATATGCAAAGTACAATTAAATATGTTGGAACCATGGTAGTCATAAAGACGTTTACGAGATACGCAAAGGAGAGTTTTGTTGCACCAAATTGACTGTAGAATGGTAGCAGAAAATTCTCGTAGAAATAACACGTAAAAAATATTGCACCAAGAAATTCGAAGAATGTTCGAGTTACGAATTTCCAATGGATATTTTCAGTTCTTGGATATTCATCTCTGTAGATTAGAGTTGGTGCAAATAGAAAATATACGTATCTTTTGAAGCTATAAGTATGCTCTTTTTTATGCAATCGTAGAGGCGCATTAGTGCGAACAAATGCATGCATTTTCATCATAAATCGTATATTTTCAGAGACAACAGCAAGTCCTGATCCAACTCCTAACTGCATTGAGAAAACTCCAACTTGTATTGATATATAGAAAGCCATTTGGAATGCAAAGAATATTGTAATTCCAGTCAAGCTCCATACTAAACAGGCGAAATCATCTGCAAGAAAAAGTATAAATAATTAGTAGACAATATTTATATTATAAAGAAAATAGTTATTTAAATAAATAAATTGATCGTAATAATCCATAGACCCCTATACACCAGCACTTTGGAATGTAATATTCTTTGGTCATATTTTTTCCTTAAACTTGATTTTTAAAGAAATGAAATTAAGCATATTTGTTTGCTCAACCCTAACAGTAGGTGAGGGGGACAGAGAAAGCATCACAAATTTTCTATTGTCATCAATTTCTGTTCTATGTATTCACTTGGAAAATGCACTGAACTATGGTGGATTTCATATAGAACTAAATATTTGAAGTTCAGCGGAATGAAGTAGTCATGTAAACCAAAAAGAGAAAACTATAGTAGATTGAGGTATGAGATAGGTTGAGCAGTACGTGGGGGGGGGGGGGGCAATCTTAACCCGTTCCGTTATGGAGAAAATATGCCAGTTTTTCACAAAACACCTCGTACATTATTTATTGTACACCCTATGGAGGTGATGTTTAGCTCAGATGATGGTAAACCATCTAGGCTTTTCAACAAACCAGCACTCACGTCCTTATTTCACTAGTTATAGGACGGCAAAGTAAGAAATTTGGGGAAAATGTGTTTTTTTTTTTAATCTGAATGGTTTTCCCACCAAAATGCCTGATAACCATTAAAATTTATTGCGAGATTTGGAAGCCTCAGACTGTTACATTTTATTAGATCTTATGCACCTACATGTAACGATTTTTGAGAAAAACCTGTTTTATGATGCAAAAGTTCATTAATTTTCATTATTTTATTAATTTTGCGCGGATTTGCATAACATTAGGCGTTATTTCCACCGTCAGTAGCAAAATTAATGAAATTATACATAATAAAAATAGGATTATTTCAAAAATGGTTGCGTGTATGCGGAGACATGTGCTGAATCAAATAAAAGTTAATTACGTGAGGATTATAAAATTATAAATCTGGCCTGCATATAATAGGAGTAAGTCAACGGAGCTCTTTAGAGACAGCCGAGCGGAAAAAGCTAGTAGGGATGATACCGGGTCAATGAGCCATAGGTATCGATTACTAGGCCTAGAGTCTAACTATTTCTTTCGTAACTGTTGAACTCCTGAAAAAATCGAATCAGTTCGACATGTAATCTGCGAATATCTTGTTGTGGGTGCTCATTGCGATTGATCTACTGTTTAGCCTCACCCGGATGGTATACAAAGGTGTATGTTACGCAGAAGACCTGGTAATCCTAGTTAACGGTAACTACGAATCTGAACTCTGTGGACTGATACAGAACGCAGTCAGACTGGTCACAGAGTGGGCTCCGGATTTCGGACTTCACGTCAACCCATTGAAAACAGATCTATATCTCTTCAGCAAGAAAAGGTACATTCGCATATTAAATCTGCCCCTGGCTAAAATATCTAGGTATTATATTAGACAGAAAATTAAGCTGGAAAACACTTTTTGAGGACAGTGTGAATAAAGCTCTTAGAGAGTTCGCGATGTGCCGCTGATCCATATGGAAAAATTGGGGGTTTAAGCCGCGGATGATCCTTTGGATCTACACTTGTTTCAGCCGAGCCATGTTAAACTACGGTTCTGTGGTGTGATGGAAGAATGGAGTACGCCAATCATCGTAGGATATTGGAAAAAATTCAAAGATTGTTCCTACTCAGTGGAAGCGGCGCTCTCAAATCAAATAGCTCTGGGGCTCTTGCGGGTATCCTCAACGTACAAGCCATGCATATACAAGTCAAGGAGGGTTGTCAATCGCTGCTCTAAGGTTCATCTCAGCCAGAGCTAAATTCACACCGGTACACAAGTTCCACATAAATCCATCTTTGAACTCGTCTGCTCTCAAAGCCTTGTCCAAATCCTTTACAAACTTGTATTGAAATGTAAATCCACACTTAACTCCCTTTCTCGGAACAACAGGGTACTGATACTTTGGGTACCAAGTCATAGCGACATTAGCGGAAATGAAGAGGCAGACGAATTTGCTCCTCCACAATTCGGATCATACCAAATGACTTTATTTCTAATATCTCAGACTGGACCGACCGCTAACACTGTCGCCTTTGGTTAGTTCATCCTTCAGGTAGAACTACAAAGGAGCTGTGGGGCAGACCTAACCCCAAAGAAACATAAAAACTACTGGAGTTAAACTAGCCAACCCTGAGAACCCTAATTCAGTTCTCACTGAGCACTCTCATCCCAGAGGTCACTTACACAGGATAGGGCTTGTTGCTGACACTGTATGTAGGGGCTACGGAGAGGAACCCGAGACAGAGACCCGCTTCCCTTGTCACTGTCCAGCTCTCTCGGGAAAGCGTTACAGATTCCTTGACTCACTACTCCTTGACGAGTCGCACGAAGCTGGCAAGGAGGACTGGGAGCCTAATTTATTCAATAAGCAGTTACAAACACTAATGTGTGCGATGCTCTGCATATTTTTCTGTGCAAAAATATGATTGAACTTTTCGACCTAGCGATCAGAGAGAGCTCATCAGTATGGTTATCTCTGATTGCCTACCATAGAAACTCAGTCATGGAGGTCACACCAATTGGCCATATAAAACTTTTTAAAAAATGTAAGTGTGAATTATATGGTAGCAAGAGTACTAATTGCAATTTTCAAATTGAGTGATTATTCCGCCTTCCTGACCTCTCTGATCGTTGAGTCGAAAAGTTCAATCATTTTTTGCACTTATATGCAATTTGACAATTTATTGAAATTACTTTCAATAAATTTCAGTCTTTTAGAAGTGAAATCTTCCTCATAATTTTCTCTTATCAGCATCATCTTTTTGACTAATGACTCCATATTTAATAAACTACAATTTATCTACATTATCAAGACAAACTTTTATGTAAGTCTTCTCTCCATTGCGATTCGATTTTGCTGTTGTACCTGTTCATATGACCACGGAATAAATGACACTTTTTTCTGTACCCTCACCTAGAACCATTTAAAATATCGGGTCTAATCAAGTTTTCGAGTGCACCTACAGCTACATCCATCAGATTTTCATTTTGTTATTATTTATTTAAAGAGAAAACTTTTAGTAATGCAGGAACTAGGCAAGACCTGCATATGCCTATATTATAACTGTTGAGCATTCAAGAAGAATTTGGGTAAATGGTAAGGTAAATAAGTATTTTGATTTAAAGGCTGAAACCCCTCTAGGATATCTGCAATACTTCGATTCTCGGCTTAAGTCTTGGCTGCATAAATTGCGTAAATTATCCAGACTCAAAAGTTATAGACTAAGTCAACACAGGAAAGTCACGTAACTCTTATAGCTGCATAGCTCTCATGTTAGTGAACTCTACTTGTCGAGGCCCTGTTTTTTTCTTTTCTTTTAATTTTTCTTACATACATGTTTTTGAATATTGACAGATATGTATTCGTAAGTTGATCAAATTCATTGGGGATTTGGCCAGTTTATGAAAGCCTAATATGATATGTACCTTTGAAAAATTTGAGGAAAGCCCCCAGGGATCCCAACGAATTTCTAATCCATTCTATCCATATCTTTTAAGAAATATTTTAGAAAAAATTAAAAAAATTTCGTAACTTACTATTTTTGACTAAATATCGTATATGGGCCCAAAACTGGAATGCGAAATATACGCAAAGTACTGTGATTTGCATGGTGACCCATGTAAGGAAAGCAATGTGAAAATTCTCGAAACCAATTTTCAGCGTCCTTGACATTAGGTATATTCTGAAAAGTAAAAAAAAAAAATTGTAATAATATTATATTGGAAATGTTACATATTATTGATAAATGCGGGAAATTTCTGGTGCAAATTGCTTAGCAAGTATTCATCTATGTGGAGCGCATAAAGCAATCTGTTAGTATCAAAAATTCTGGCTCCCACATATACTTATAGTGTTTTTCGTATAGTTGATTGAGAGGTTTTAAAATTTTGTAATATTTTTCGTTAACTAATATCCACTTAAAATTTTATTTAGATAACCAAAAGGCATACTAACCAGATGGCTCACACTAGAACTAGCTCCGAGTGCCTATTTTTAGAGTCACTTTAAACCAATTAATATAAAAATATAAATAAAGCAATTAATTATAATTTGTTTATCTATTATTATCCGAACTTTTATAAAGCTTTTCTTGCAGTCTGTTTTAGATCCAGTGGCACTGCAAATCATAGTATAATATCCCGTGTTAAGCACGCTCTCGAAAAGAGTCTTTCTAACCAACTAAATTTTTATTACACCTTTATACGTGCTTTCTTGTGAAGAATACGAAGGATTCCTTTTTGTGCATAGCACAATTACAGTGATAAATCTCAAATCTCAAGTGCGATACCACTCTGGACACATTGTTATTAACGAACTTTTGCTTCGTACCAAAGTTATTGGTAACAAAACAAAAAAAGAGAAAAAAACCTAGAATGGGTATAAGAGAAATTCTTACGATACCCTGAATGCCCGCATGTAATTTCGTATAAGTTTGATTGTTAGATCGGTTTTCGCATCTATTTCAGATAGTAAAACTGATTATAACCAATTTTATTAGATCATATATTCCGCAGAACTTCTTAGTACAGTAAAAACTAGGACTAATAGTTCTCACAGTATACGTAAAAAACCTCAATTGTTGTATGGCAAGATGATTAGAACTTAAAAACATTCTAAGTCTCGGCATGCGTGAATACTTTCCGTAATCCTGCAGCAGATCTCAACAACTGCAAGGTCACTCTTGGTTTAACGATAAGTGCAACCAAGCAATAAAAGCGAAAGAGTCTGCTGTTCGCACCGATCATTTGCATCCATGTCCAGAATTAAAACAAATTTGCAAGACTGCACGGAGCACCCGCAGGTCTGATATCCAGACAGATAAACTTCTTTTTGACAAAACTGTTAGACGAAGATTCTTGGCAAGGCCCAAAGGCAGGGAAGATTTCTGGTCTCAGGTCAAAACCATCAGGAAGAACCAAGAGCCAATACAGCTCCTGCTGGTTTCTTGACCCTCTTAACTAAAAGCCGCGCCTAATTCTTGGCTGAACCTCTACGCAAACAATTCTACTTGTCTTATTCGACAGGAAAATTTTCAAGAACCAATTCCCAAGAAAGGAGAAGGTTGCGATCCCTCAAATTTTCGACCAATTGCAATCACTTCGATTGTTTCACAGGGTTTTGGGTCTATCATTAACTCCAAATTAATGAAGTATCTGGAAACCAATCAACCCATCAACGATCGCCAATATACAGTTTCCGGACTGGTTGCTCATGTGGGGACTTGCTAAATTTTCTTGCGGAACTTTAGAACCGTAGTCTCCACAATTTTGGCCTTTGATAAAGTCTGACATCCTGCAATTTTCGCCAAACTTAAAGCACTTGGTCTCCTCCTTCGTTCCTATTATGGTATTAAAGTTTCTTATCCAGTCGTCTAATACGGGTCGTATTAGATGGCGTTACATTTGAACCTCATCCTATAACTACCCGTATATCCCAGGTCTCCGATATCCCTCCGACTTTCTTCTTAATTTTTATTAATTATCTTCTTTCCCTTACTTTCAATCCCATCCATAGCTTCGTTGATGACAGTAACATTGATTTCGGTTACTTCTTTGACACTCTTGTAGACTCCAAAGGGAATGTCACATCTGTCAAACGAGATTGCATGATTAGATCATTGAATAACAATCTTGCCAAAATCTTCGCTTGGGGCACAGCGAATCTCGTCGAATTCAATGCATCTAAAACTCATAGCTGTTTCATCTCTTTAAGACAAGATCATAATTTCTCCTCTTCCGTTTCGTTTGATCGAACCTTAATTTCACATTCACCGTGTATGTTATTTAATTACATTTACTAATGGCAATCAGTGATGTTAACGGGTTTAGCTATAACCTCTTCCATATCGCTGAATGAAATCAATTAATGCTCAATACGATTATAGTGAATTAATTATTCAATAAAAAAGAAAGCGTTTCGTATTGGAAAAATTTGTAATACGTCTCATCAGTATAGCTGAGTTTCTATGACTACTGTAGAAATTAAAGAAAAGTATTTTCCTCACATAATTCATACTTGGAACATATACTGAGTGTTTATATGTAAATGCGGTTTATCCCACGAGTAGGAAACTAAAGGAAAGGCCATTTTTGCGTGCCTAGCGTAATATTTTTTCTCACTATCTAACATCTGGCAGCATCTCTGTCTGCATGTACCCTAGATGTGACTTTTGTTTATGTTCCGTTAGGAAATGTACTTTAGCACAAAAGTTGTGGTAAGATTAAAATTGGAAGGGGCTTAAATAGAAAAATATTAATATTTTTTTATGTGGAAATTTAGTAATATTGTATTTGTATCTTTTTTAATAATAATTATTTTTTTTCCCATGATATAGATTTACCAAAAAATTACATTTTAAGGGAAGTTATTGGGCAACCGGAGATGGAAATAGGCTTACTGGGGAACCGAGAGCCTCAAAAGCTGGTCTCAAGTAACAATTTTAGTTTTAACATAGCCTACATAACGTCGTCTATACTATTTTATCAATCTTGTAATAAAGCTATATAGTCAAGCCAACAATAATATGACCGTAAAAAACCTCTTACAAAACTGAACTGGCCCACGCTAGATTAAGCTCTGAGCGCCTATTTTTAAAACTATATAAAACCTTATTAGTCTTATAGATTTAGATTTTGATTCAGATTTTATTGGAGAGTTTCCCTTTACATTTTGGTTATAGGTAGCGAATAACTTTAATCAATTTAACAAACAAGCTCACACCTACGTTCAAATTACTTCCTACTTTAAGTTACTTTAAAGGCACTATAAGGCTAGTAATTAATTCTGAGTTAGTTCAACCATCAAGCTCTTAATTAAATCAAAAATAGTTCAACAAACATGCTTTTAGTTTTCTTCAAATTTCTTTGAACTTTACACTGTAAGGCTAGTAATTAAGTTTACTTCAACGATCAAACTCTTAAATTTATTTAAAATTTCTTTCTACTTTACACTTTTTAGGAAGAGACAATTAAATAATTTCAAACCATTTATCATGAGCATATTTTGTGTTTTTGCTTTCCTACAGGCTACGATTCTAAAGTCGTCCATATTTCTTAAATTGTAACTAACTGTTTCGCTGATATATTGTATAACACTTCTTAAATAATAGGCAATAAATTGTTCTTGAGTTTAAAAATATATATTAACACCTTGAAGCAAATTCTTTGTTTCACACTCATCCAGCCTAATAATTCTTTCATCCCAGCAACAGGCTCTAATCTACTATACTTTAGAATTATACGCATTGCTCTATTTTGCAGTTTTTGCAGTCTGTTTACAGTTGTAGAATTTCCACAGAAAAGGATAGTAGCACAGTAATTAAAGTGTGACAAAATAATGGTGTTATAGACGTACAACGCTGCATTAGGATCCAGAAAGTTTCTGTTTCTCTTCAGGAACCCAAGCTTCTTCGCTATCTTACAGCACAATTTGTTTATGTGTTATGTGAAGCTCAGTTTCTTATCTATTACGATTCCAAGATATTTGACCTCATCTAAAACATCTATACTGGATCCCTGTAGAGTTAATGGCAAGTGTTCACTGCTATTTGTTAGCATGCAATTTGATTGAGATACATTGAGCTTTAACTTATTCATGTTGATCCACATTGCGATATTTTCTAGATCCTCCTGCAATTTTTGTCTGCAGTCCCTGAAATCGTTGCTGGTTATATACACCAACGTGTCATCCACAAAAAGCACTACTTTCGAATTTTTTACCATACTAGGAAGGTCATTTATATATAGCACAAACAGTAACGTACTCAGGACTGCACCTTGTGGTACCCCAATGATGCATCCAACGGGTGTCAAAACATTAAACTCTAGTTTTGCGTTCTATTTAGTAGATAAATCTGGAACCATTTATTTTCTGTTACCTTGATGCCACATTTGTCAAGTTTTTTTTTAGTATGATGCTGCGGCTAATTATTTCAAATGCTCTCTTTAGGTATAAAAAGACTGCACAAACTGTCTAACGTCAATTTACTTCTTCCACTCCAGAACAACCAAATTTAAAGCTGATTCACAAGAATGCTTAGGCCTAAATCCTGATTAATGCTCAATCAGCAAATTGTGTTTACATACATATATATTCTTCAAGCTGGATCTCTACTGCCTTTTTGATGATCTATTCTATTAATGGCAGGCTGTTAATCGGCCGTATTTCTTCACAATTAGTTGTATATTTAACCTTAGGGAATTGGCGTTATTTGGGCTTCCTTTAAGCCATCCGAGAAGACCCCTTCCTGCATTGACTGGTTTATAATTTTTACTAACGCCGGCCCTGTGAACTGAATACTATCTCTTATCATGTTGATATTTAGGAAGCAGATATGATAGGACTTCCTTAATTTGCTTAGAATTGTTCGCAGTCCATCGATGTCTATACAGTTAAACTTGAATTCGGTAGTAGCCTCAACTCCTGTATACATATACTGTACAACTGGTATACTCTTTTCTATACTCTATACTCATTTTTCACAGATTTTCGGGATATGCTTAATATTAGTACCTTTATACTCAATTTGTTTAATGTCATTTCCAGTTCTTGATTTTATTAACGTCTTCAGAATATTCCACATGCCATTTTGGTCGCATTATTTTTTGCTTAAAATATGCATTCTTCGTTTCTACAGTTCTTTTCTTATAGAAATTTCGGGCTATTATATTTTTGACTGCCTTAGCTGTTGCAGTTCTCGGTTATACCATTCGTTTTGTTGTATCTTTTTACTGTCCTTTTTACTATCATTGTTGCTATGCTACTAATAAGAGACTCCTTTAGTAGTTCTGTGCATTCATTCACATTTCCAGTAACTATAACACTATTGGTGCTTATACTCCTACTAACTGCGCTAATTAATAACTCTCCATTGTATCTAACGTATATCTCTAGTATTACTGTTTACTACATTATGCAGTCTAATTTCAATTTTAATCGACTCATGGTCACTAATATTTGTATCCTTGTCGAAGGTTATATAAAGATTCCCCTTAATATTAGTAAAAACCAGATCAATAATAGTGGACGTATCCTTAGTTATCCTAGTGGGATTAGTTACAATTTGTTTCAAATTGCTTTCGCTTCAGATTCCGTACAGCTTGGTTTTTGTTGCATTTTCAGTTAGGATATTAATGTTAAAGTCTCCAGTTAAGACTATCCTCCGGCAAATTATCTTCATCCCAACTTTCAAAATAGCTTCAGAAATAACTAGCTGAGAAACTTGGTGACCTGTATAAGACCTATAAGACCTGTATAACCTTACTTTCATTGTTACGACGACCAGAGAGGCCGACGGGCGACGACTATTGCAGTTATAGGAACAATTTTCTTTAGGAACGTTTGATGGAGCGTGTAATACAACCGCTCTATTCTTCGCAATTGTATTTAAGTCTTAAGAGGAGTCAGTACCAAGATTTGCAAGTTTCATACATTTTTCAATGCGAATTTCTGGCAAACTATTTGTAGCAGAATAATACCTTATATCTTAAATTAAAGGTAACGAATAGGTCTAGTAAATAACGTCAAGAAAAATAAAAAAAAATGTATTGGAATGGAGATATTAGCTCGGAAACTGGTAAAAATTGGTAAAAATTTTAGAAAGATAAAGCCTAGATCTAACAAATAACGTCGAGTTTTTTTCATTTTTGGTGGCGCTTTTTTTAATTGTTTAACTCTAATAGTACTTGTTCTTTCTCTCGATATTTCACCGACGAGCAATTGCAATATTTCGTTGAAAGTTGTAGAAATATAAAGCAAAATAGTATATTTAAGAATTATGTATATACAAAATAAAATTTAGTATAGTTAATTCTCGTTAAAAATTTTCAAATACTTTGAACTGCAAATTTTCATTTTCGCCTTAAATTGTCGCATGTTGGGTTTCTGTCTTTTACGCTAGATGTCTCTAGTGTGACTTGTGGTGTAGGTCTAGGCTAATTTTATATGAATTTTCATATTTTCAGGATACAAACCTACGTATAGTAAGTTTAATTGCCTACAAGCTCTCTGGTATCTAAATTGAAATTTTTGCTGATTACTAACTCCTCTTAAGAAAAAGTACAAAAACGCGAAAGGTGGTTCCATTTTGTGGGTGATAGATCATTTTAACCTGGAAGGCATTGGGATTTTTAAAATTCTTTAAGCAAAATTGATATTTATAACGTGTTTTATGGGAAAATACTAGTTAAATGGTAAAAAAAAATGACTAAAAATTCCAGAATTTGACTGTGGTGGGTTATCGCTTCGAACGGAGAAGTGTAAAGAGTTTAAGTTTTAACGATTATATATCTGTATATCTGAAGTATTTATTTCGGACTAACACCGTTGGGATTATCATTCAGTATTTATAGTATAATTGAGAAAATGTGGGAGGAGGGTCCCACATTTCATGTACGCCTTCGCCTTGGTTGTATGTAGAAACTTATTGATTGCGAAAATTCTCAAAATTTCAATTTCGTCTTAATTAGTATGCGGGCTAATGCGAAGATTAGTTCTTCAACTTTCTATAAGGTTCAGTTCTTAGAATTCGGAAATCGAAAATTGTAAATGCTGCAGCGCTTCCACTTAAGAGGAGTCAGTACCAATATTTGCAAGTTTCGTACATTTTTCAATGAAAATTTCTGGCAAACTATTTGTAGCAGAATAATGATTTATATTTTAAATTAAAGCGAATGAAGAAGTCTAGTAAATTACGTCGGCAAAAATGAAAAAGAATGTATTGGAATGGAGATATTACCTCGAAACTTCTAAAAAGTGGTACAAATTGAGGTCTTTTAAATCAAATTCCTGTGGGTAGGTATTCTGATTTCTTTAAATTGTGACTGTTTTAGAAAGATAAGGCCTAGATCTAGCAAATAATGTCGAGTTTGTGGCGCTTTTTATAATTATTTTACTCTAATAGTACTTGTTTTTTCTCCCGACATTTCACCGACGAAATTGCAATATTTATTTTAAAGTTGTTTAAATACAAAGCATATTTAATAATTATGGGCAAAAAAAAATTTAGGAAAGTTAATTCTTGTTAAAAATTTTCAATTTATGTGAACTGCAAATTTTAATTTTTCGTCCTAAATTGTATGGTTTTGTCGGATATTGGGCTTCTGTCTTTTGCGGTAGATGTCTCTAATTTGCTCTGTGGTCTAGGCCTAGGCTAATTTTACATGAATTTTTATCACTTTCAGGACACAAACCCACGTATAGTAAATTTTATTATCTACAGGTTCGCTGGTATCTAAATTGAAACTTTTGCTGAGTACTGACTCCTCTTAATATTATGTACAATAAAAAATAAAACACACATGTGTAGCATAACTTATGGTTTATCATTAATATTTATGAATTTCTGATTATTATTTACATTATTAGTGCCGGTTACTGATGCCTGATTAATATTGAAATGAACGCAACTACTTTCACCCACTATATTCGATTTATGGGTAAATTTTTTTCGACTTTAAGTGACTTTAAGGATTTGATGAATGCGAACATCAACTTCCTCATGTACCGTATCCTAATTCCACAATTAACTTTCCGAGTATGAAGGGGTCTTTTAACGTCGCTACTTGCTAAATTCACACTTTAATATCCTTAGCAGTCTTAACAGTCTTTATCGCAATTGTTTCGCCATTGAATGTAATCTTGTGGCATAGAATTGCTGACGAACAAATGATGATCCATATCCAGATTGTTTAAGCATGCAGCTTAGAGTTTATTTCTAACAATATTTTAAATTCCTAAATAAATATTAATTCTAGCCATTTACATAACGTATTCAGCCATCTTATATTGCCATGTCATGTAGTCTACATACTTACTGGATATTCTTTGTAGACGCAAAAATTTCAATTGAATTTTTATGGTTAATTATCTACCGAAAACCACTAATATAAATATTATATAAGTCATACAGTAGAAAGAAAAACCCAATGGTTCTGCTTTGCATCATATTTTGCATACATTTTCGATAAGTTCGCTTCGTAATTAAATGAAAGGATGTTGAAAAAGCTATAGTAAAACAAATACTCTTTAAAATTCACTCACCTTCCATAATTATAGTAGTCACTAGCCAAGGTCTCCAGCAATAATAAGCATAAAATGCTTGCGACAATATTATAAATACTTCGAAAATTACGTTTCTTAAGCATTTCTGTGAGAATTGAGTCACGGTGTCTAAACACCTTTTCAATAAGCCTATCTTTTTTATCTATTTCATCCTTGTTCTTGATAGGCTCCTTAGCACTCTGTATATCAATTGTATATGGTGTTGGAATGTGTTCGATATACTTTCCTTCTTCCATTTTTTGGTTTAAATTTTTTTCCGAATAGGGCCAGAATGTAGTGTAGTCTGGAAAGAAGTAATAAATAAATAAATATATAAATAAATAAAGGGTTTTACAAATTTATGACAAAATCATGAAAAGACAGGACAATCTAATATAAGAATGGATAATTTTTTAACCGTTTTTATAGTTTTACAGGAGATACCTTTATGATCCCATCACTTATAGCAAAATGTTACTAAGTAGGTACTTGAAAAATCAATTTTAAACTTACTACTTCCCCGCATTTCCTTCAATTTATAAAAAAAAAACATAAATTTTTTTCTGTATCATTTCAATAAAATAAAATTAATCCAATTCATGAAATTATTTTTTCAACCCTCATTATGATTGTTATTCATTTGACATCTGGAGTGGCATTTCAGTTTGTAGTCTTTTACTTGAAATGGAACTTACAGCATAACTCTCCATCGAAAAATTTAACCTGTCAAGAGTATAAATTTCTTTCTTTTTTAATTAGAAGAATAAACGCCTTTAAATAAAAACTAAAAACAGAAAAAAAACAATATAGGATTTATGAAGGCTTTCCCCTACGGTACCAATAACCTTTCACAGTACCTTCCCAAGACTCAAAGGCAAGACCCGAAATATTTACAACAGCAGGTTATTTTGGGTGGATAAGCATGAACTTTCAATAATCCAAATAGCAGGAAACCTCAAAACTTAATTAAGCTTAATGAAAGGTTCCGTACTAACCCTTTCTTACCTAGTAGCCACAAGTTGGATTTTAGGAGTCGTGTTGGTCTCGAAAAAGGCCAAAGGAATTCTCATAGAACACCGGGAAGATGTTATAACGAAGAGGGTCGGTCTGTCTATGCCTTCAGAGTGATGTACTCCAGTACTTCTATCCTATAAGAAGAAATCGCCTTTAATAGTGTTAGGGAAGGGTGCACATCCATGCTCCCTAAAGACATTGCCAATGTCATTAGTTCGATTTTAGTGCTTAATTTTGAGTTTTGTGGCTTAACTACAAGCATTTAGTTTCTTAGTTCTATCCATAGTCTCCCGTTC
Organism: Dioctria rufipes; assembly: GCA_963924295.1. NCBI lineage: Eukaryota > Metazoa > Arthropoda > Insecta > Diptera > Asilidae > Dioctria > Dioctria rufipes. The sequence continues at coordinate 74,009,276 of OZ002742.1, read as the reverse complement.
ATAAGCAGAGAAACCACTTGCACAGATAATAATTGTGCAAATTGACGCACATTTGCCACTGGGGATTATAAGGAAGATTGTGTGTACTGATGGGTGATAATCCTGTGTTAATACTATGAACGAGGCCACGTACTTACAATTGGAAGCGCCTGGCTAGGGTTTGCTTTATGTAAGGTTCTGTAACCAATAAATAATGTCTGAATATCATAAAATGAGAGGTGTACATAGTTTGCATTATACTGAGGAAATTACCATGGAATACGATTTGCATTTTATTGAATCTAAGCTAATTTTTAGTGTATACCGGTTCGGATTAGTAACAAAATCGGAAAAGCAAAATAAGAGTGGGGGAAGGTATTATGCGGAATGTGGAAACCATTAGGATTCGGTATAAATTAATTAGCCGATGTTATTACGTTCTGCATAGATAATAAATTTTAGGAGCATGCAAGCACGCACGGACACCGAAAATTTTGATTCAGCTAATTAACTTGGTCGAGGCTAAGGGTTATTTTCATAAATACTGCAAAGCAATCAGGTGTGAATTGTTGAAGTGAATGCATAGCAAAAGCATATTTTAAATATTATAATTTCATTTTGATTATTAATTGTGTCCCGTTAATAGTATCCACTAGGATTTGCTATAATTTCAAATTGGATTAGTCTCAAATTATTTCAAATATTGAAATCAATTCGTAGCTGTTTTGAATTCAATTTACAATAAAGCACTAAAATTATGGTTAATTATGATACGAAATTCGTTGTGTGTAATTTTAAAAAGGCTAACTAGGTACTTAATAATTCTTTACAAGGAAGGATACATGGACTAATTCCAAAGCAGCTCGTGAAACCGCACTAAAAAGTTAGTTAAAGAAAACCAACAGAATTCGTATTATCTTTATCAAACATTTATAAATGTTGCAAGTAATTTCTATAGTTGTCCACTACAAGCGTTCAGTCACCTGCGTTCTAATTCTCTTCAATTTTGCATAAATTAGAAATATCCTCCTACAGTAAAGAAATAGTTGTCACAGTATGTTACGTTTCCCTTTTTATTTCCTAAATGACGAAATCATAGGGTATATAAGCATATAATTCCGTTTGATGGTAGAACAAAATGGATTGGACACCCTACCCTGTCTGTCACCATAACTCGAGAACAAGTAAACCTAGAGAGTTGAAATTTTGTACACAGTCTTTTAATAGTAATCTAAATTTAAAATTATTTTAAGTTCGAAAATGGGATAAATCGGGTAACTGCTTTCGTTGGGTTGCCATACGAAAATTTCGTTTTTCGCGGTATATTTCGACATTGCCTGAGATCGTGTCAACGTATAGAATTGAAATATTTACACGGCGTTTTAATTAAAATAATAAATATAATTTAAAAAATGGACTAAAACGGGCAACCCTTTCTTGGTATTGCCCAATTAAAGTTTTCGTTTTTGACGTACCTATTGTGATAATGATCAGTCCTAGACGATTTTCTTGTATTGAAAAGTTCTTCAGAATAAACAGCCCTATGAAATGGTTATTATCATATTTGCTGTCCAACGAAAATTTTTAGAAATATATGTGAAAAACCACTGCAAAAACTAAACTTGCATAGATGGGGGACCGTACGGGATTATACCTACATTCATCTAGGTTATCATAAGAATTGGTCTTACCAATTCTAGCTTTTGTATTTATTTAATTTTTTTTTTATAATGATATATGTTGCACCGAGAATCGTGCGCTTGAATTGTCCGTGAAGTCTCCTGTATTTATTTTGCAGTTCACTGCTTTGCATTGAATCGCTAATGGAATTCATGGAATTTTTAACGCCATTAATCTTATATCCGAAATAGGTATGGAATACAATTATGAGTTCGTCGTTTCTGCTGATGACTGTGCTTATTTGTTTGTTGTCGTCCAACGGTCGACGTACTCAAAAATATTACTACTAGAGCCGATTTGTGCATTCACGCGAATCGTCGATAGCACGATGTCTCCTTTAAGGATGAACAGTGAACACGAACACTTCATTCAGCTGCGTGTAGAATTCACCCTTCATCTGATTCTTTCCTGAGTGCATAACACTAAATGATGATAATATTTTTAATTCCAAAGACCGCTTAATATGAGCTATTATTTCCTCTCCACCATTGACTGGTTGTGTTGATAGATTACTATATTTATTTGCCGGTATACGAGTATTGGTGGAATAGGGATCTGAGTTCGAAAAAGAAGAAGTCAGGAAACTATTCAACAGAGCTAAGCTCTCTGGTATCTGAGCAGAATATAAAAAGGCTATAACAGATTATCATACAGAATTAAGACGATCCAAAAGAAGAGACTGGCGGAACTTCTGCAACGGTTTAGATCAATTGTCTGCAGCTACCAGGCTCCATAAGGTATTTTCGGAGGATCACTCGAATGGCATAGGCGCACTTCAAAAAGATGATGGGTACTATACAGAGAGTTGCCAGGAAACAGTCAGGCTCTTGTTAGAAGCCCATTTTCCCTACTCCCTTATTCCCGACCTACGAATAGTAGCTCCAGACCCAATTGAGGTAGACAAGTACAGGGCCACAAACAGGAGCAAGAAAGAGCCTTGCGGGAAGAATCTTCACTCCCAACAAGGTAAGAAGGGGCAATCGGCACATTTAAACCTTTCAGAACTGCTGAAGGGGATTAGATTTTTCCAGCCTTACTACAGCAGGGTGTTTGAAGGAATACTTCTTCCACTACAAAAAATCTATCGAGTCAGCTACGCTTTGAGGTATATTCCCAAATTTTGAAGAGGAATCAGGGTGGTATTTAAACCCAATCTATCAGCCTCTCCTCATTCTTACTTAAGTCCATGGAAAAATCCTAGACCTACATATTCGAAGTGAAATTTTGATGAAATCACCACTTCATTCTAAGCAGTTCGCTTACAAGCTGATAAGTCGACTAACACTGCCATCCGCACATTATTCAAGCTCTTGACACAAAAGAGGTGGCCTTATGTGCATTTGCACACATAGAAGCAGTGTTTTATAACACCACCTTCGATGCAATTTAACTAGCCGCTGAGGATAAAGGCTGTGAGCCATCCAGGGTTCACTGAAGAGACTCCATGCTTGGAAGCAGGAGGATAACCACAACTCTGGGGAACTGTTCAGTTACGATCACTGCAGCAAAACACTGCCCACAACAAAGACCACTCTCTCCATTCTTTGGTCGATTATGATTGACGATGTCCTAACTATGTTGACTAATTCCGGATTTAATGTACAGCGTACGCGGATTACCTAGTAGTTACAATATTGTGCAAGCATGGTCAAGTCATATCATACCTCATGCACAAAAAGCTCTTATGAAAGTTCGCACGTAGTGTTTATACAAATGCCTTAGCATAAACCCCAACAAAACAGTAATCGTTCCGTTTACAAGAAGAACCTAGCTTGCACTAACTGCTTCTTGATAACACGGAATTGATATTTTTAGACGAAGTAAAATTTCTGGTGGCCATTTTAGAAAAATAAAACTTATCTGGAATTCACATTTGTCCATAGTGACGTAAAGAGCGGTAAGATCTCCATATACGTGCCACCAATTCATTTGCAGAACATGGGGTCTGATACCAAAACTGATGTACTGGATGTATACCACATTTGTTAGACCCATGGTAACCTATGCGACCCTCGCATGGTGGCCAAAAACTAATCAGCAGAAAACTCCTGTTTAGGAGTAACTGGTGCCATGAGGACCTGTCCTACGGCAGTCACGGAAGCTTTACTAAACCCTCAACTACTGCAGGTGAAAAAGGAAGCACTCTCGAGTGCTATTAGAGTGCAAAAGGAGAAATAGTTAAAGCCAGGCGATCTGGTTGGTCATTTGAGTATCTTAAAACAGATATGTTTCGTGCAGATGACGAAAATATCTAATATAATCACACCCAAGGTGGATTTTGTGGTCCTGGGAAACCGACAACAATGGCGTTCCACTAAACCGTTCTTCCAACAGAGATAAATATTGTGGTATACCGACGGTTCCAAAACCAACAGTGGAATAGGACTTTGTGTATTCGGCGCGGCTCCAGATGCAATATATTAAAGGCCCTAGGCTCTACCCCCACCGTATTCCAGGCTGAGGTATTAGCTATAGAAGAATGCGCCAATACCTGTATTTCGTAGCCGTAAATGACTCAACTATCTATATCCTATCAGACAGTCAATCTGCTTTAAAGTTCAAGGCCTTGAGAGCAGCTTGACTATCAGCAGCCTACACTATTAAGTCAAGTATTGTCTGGGGGTGTCTGTAAAACCTTAAAAATCTATCAAGAAGAAACATGGTCATTCTCATGTGGATACCTGGACATGAGGGTTATAAAGACAATGAAATTGCTGGCGGCCTAGCCAGAAGAAGAGGGGGAACTCAATTTAGCGGACCAGGGCCATTTTGTGCCACACTAGAAAGTTACCTCTGAGCTACCTTAAATAGCTAGGAGAACAATCAAAAATCCCTATACTGGGAAAGGCTACAGGAACCTCGTCAGGCAAACAAATTTATCGATAGATCTGGCGGAAAACAAAGAGCTCCTACTTCTTAGGAGAACAGAGATCAAAATGTTCACAGAGCTCTTCTAAGGACATTTTCTCTTAAAGTATCACCTACACAAGATGGGCTTGGCTGAGATTACATCCTGCCGCTTCTGCTCAGCAATTCTCGGAGCACCTTCTCTGTATCTACGAAGCATCGACCAGGTCGAGATTACTCCACCTCGAACATGGTTTTCCTCCATCAAACTTCGTGTGGAACCTAAGTCCCATAATGGTCTTACACTTCATTACCAGTCTAAAGCTTGAAAGCGAATCTTTCAGGTAGCAGTGATTGCGAGCCCAACGCCTGTACACCCCTCTACAAATCTAATTTAATCTATTATAATTATTAGCAAGATTCTACACAGAATTTAAACTCTCTCATCCAGCCATATAGTTTCCGTGATGATGTCCAGATTATTCATCTCTCTAAGTAACTCATCCCACCGTTCGTGGCTAGCCATTAGCATATTACATTTAACCGAACTCTAAACGTTGGTTATCGTGGGTGGCCGCCAGTGTGAAATATCTCGAGAATTTGATGAAATCAGATATTGTATGGAAAGCAAGTAAAAAAATAATGTTTTCTAAGGGCAAACTGGAGTGCAGTATCCCGTTGTTGCTTCCTCTGCACACGCACTCCTCGCTGTTCGTTACACATCTACTCTCTATCTCTCTCTTCTTTTCCCTCTCCATTTATCTCCATCCCATCGTCATGGTCTCTTTACGTCTATCTCTCGTTCTCTCCATATATCTAACTTCATCTCAAATTTTCTCTATACGCATCCCCATTCCTCCAAATATAAGATAACATTTTTCCTGCAGAACGAAGTAGTAGTTGAGTTTATAAAATTTATAAACAAAGCAGAAACGAGCTTCAAAATTCCAACAGATAAAAATAGTCTACGAAAAATCAGGATACAACGCGAGATTCTATATATGGAAAATTAAAGACTGCCACCAATTGTGCAATTATCATTCAGTATGTCCATAAATCTACTAAACTACATCTGCACGTAAGTGGACACTTGCATTCTCAATGGATCTTAGTAGATCATGAATAGACATGTTAAATAATAATGGACCTAGAATGGATCCCTGAGGAACTGCGTGCTTCACTAGAAGAGTAGCATAAAGCACATTGTTGGTATGCAATATACCGCTCAAGAAGAACACACGTTGCGCAGAGAAAAAGAATAATACCTTTTCGCAGCTACACAGAAACGGATCCAAACAAATAATTACTGTGTAGGTATTATTTTAATTATGTAGGCATATATATGGCATGTTAGCTTTTCAAGAACAGAAATATATAAAATACTAATGATATAATGTGAGGTACTTATAGAAATTACGGACATATATGCAGATTAGTAAAATAAGAATACACACCAACTATTCGCACTGTATCAGATTTTATTTTAGGTATGGTAAATATCATTTCGTCCATACAAATAAAATGAAATTCAAATTAAGGTGAGTCTGAATTTATGGAGATACACCTGATGGGTATTCTGTGCTGAAGATGTGGACATTCAAAGGAAATATAAATCTCCATTCACTTCAGCCAGCTTTTCATAATTAACAAATTGTGCCAGAAGTTCCGCTATTAAGTAGGTAGAGTTCTAAAGCTTCAATCTACCTACAAAGGAAAATACTCTACACCGAAGAGCAAACGTACTTAACATAATGCTATGATCAAAAGCTTGCGCTTGCAAAACCTATATTTACTTTTCATAAAGAGAATTTATACCTAGAGAGAGATACGTTATGAACCAAACGTGAGTTATTACTGCAGAAATTTATTCTAAATTTAATTCTTCTTGTAAACAGAGAACTTCGGACATTTTGCATGAGTTCTAAAAAGAAAAATCATTTAATTACCGCAAAGTACTTTTCCCTTTCAGTGCTCGCTGCGTTGGTTTTCGTTCCTTATTTGCCAAGCCTAAACAAATATCGGAGCAGTGTTTTCGGCTTCAAAGTCTCCTGAAAAATAAATTTAAGTGAGTAGACGATGGGATAGTTCAATATCAGCATAAAAAGCTTTAGAGTAGCTAAATACTATGAAAGCTTCTTTAACTTTTCCCCAATTTTTTTTTTTTTTTTTCTAACAATTTCCATTGCAATAATTGATATTGAAAGACTCGCTCTTCACATTATTCCTTGTCCATTTCAATACCGGACATAAGTGCATTTGAAATTGATTTCATTTTCTAGAGGCTCTTGAATTCTAATTTTTCATTTTCAATTTGTAAAAATATTCAATGAAAAATCAAATATGTAGGTATGCACTTGAAATAACTTAATTATAACAATTGGGTCTACAACCAAAATCGTATTTAGGGCATGGCAGGTATTGTACGGGCAATAGCTGGCATTTGAAAGGGGTTCTACTCTATTAAGTAGTTAAAGTAAAAAAAATACATTCAGGTGAGCTTTGCCATATCTTTGGGACTTCCATCACGTAAGGTAATATAAATTGACACTACTTAATTGTCCTACATTTAGCCAAGCAACCCAAACTGACTTGAAAATTCTTATTCTAGAGCTCTGCCAACAGAACAGACAACCTTAGTTCCATGCAGTCAACAGTCAGCTGTTGGGTTTTTATACCCTAGATGAAATCATAGGGGTATACTAAGTTTGTCATTCCGTTTGTAACACCTCGAAATAATGATGGTAGAGCAAAATGGATTGGACATCCAATCATAATATTAAAAGTTATTTCGATTTTTGCATGTCCGTCCGTCCGTCTGTCCGTCCGTCCGTCCGTCCGTCCGTCCGTCCGTCTGTCCGTCCGTCCGTCCGTCCGTCCGTCCGTCCGTCCGACCGTCCGTCCTTCCGTCTGTCCGTCTGTGCGCACGATAACTCGAGAACGCGTATACTTAAAGAGCTGAAATTTTGTACACGGACTTTAAAAAAAAAAGTAAAATTAAGTTCGAAAATGAGACAAATCGGGCAACTCCTTCGTGGAGTTGCCATATAAAAATTTCGTTTTCCGCTATATATTTGGACACTGCCTGAGAACGCATCGACGTAGAGAGCTGAAATTTCGTACATAATGTTTTTACTGCATTAGCAAATAAAATATCAAAAATGGACTAAATCGGGCAACTCCTTCTTGGTGTTGCCATATAAAAATTTCGGTTTTTTACGTATACTTTGAAAACGATCAGTCCAAGACATTTTTATTGTACTAAGAACTTCTGCAGAATACGAAATCCTATAAAATTGGTTATAATCATTTTTTCTATGCGACAAACTGTTCTAGAAATATATGCGAAAAACAACTTCAAAATCAATACTTGAATAGATCGGTGACCATACGAAATTTAATACGGGCATTCATCTAGGGTATCATAAGAATTGGTCTTAGACCAATTCTAGCTTTTTTACTTGTTCATTTATAATATGCATGCATGCCTAGGTCATTCAAAAATTTATTGAACGTAGAAAAGCAGTTTTATTTTTATCTGGAATGCATCTCTTCCGTTCTTCATGATTAAGATTAGCTTACATGAATGTTAGTATTCATATCCGTTCCTTTCTTTATTTAGATAATTTAAGTTCATTTTTGTCTTAGAGTTTTTATGTTATCTTCACATATAAAAATCACGTGTCACTGTGTTCGTTCACGCTAATCTCCGAAACCCCATAACCGATTTCAATGAAATTTTGTAAATGTGTTTGGTTGGTTCCAGCTTGAAAGATAGAATAGTTTTGCACACGATAAATGGCGCCATGATCGAGATCTAAAACACTGCCCTAGAGTGCGTCAACGTGGATAAATTAAATTGTGTACACAGCGTTTTCATAAAAACTGCAACTGCAAGCTCAAACATGGACTAAATCTGGCAACTCCCTCGGAGGGTTCCCATACAAATATTTCGTTTTTTAGTATATATTTGGACACTGCCTGACAACGAATACACATAGAAAGCTGCAATTTATTACGTGGTGATTTCATAGCAATGGTAAATAAAATTGGAAAAAAGAGGGTAAATCAGGTAACGCCTTCCTGGTATTGCCATACAAAACTTAAGTTTTTCACTATATATTTGGGCTGAGAACGCGTCGACGTAGAGAAATGAAATTTTTTACACAAGCCTTTGTTAAAAAATGTAAATTAATTTCAAAAATCGTACAAATCGGGCAACTCCTTCCTAGGTTTGCCATACAAGAACTTGGTACGTGGTGTTTTCATAGTAATGGTAAATGAAATTACCTACCCTAGTAGGCATCGAGGTGGAGAGCTCATATTTTGTACACGCCGTGGCGTTTAAGATTGCAAATTTAGTTCGAAGATGGAACTAATCGTGCAACTCCTTCGTAGGGTTGCCATACAAAAATTTCGTGTTTTTCTGTATATTTGGACACTGCCTGCGATTGCGTCGACGTAAAGACCTATATTCTCCCACACATATGAATGTATGCACGCACACTTATACACGCGGGCACACGTACACATACGGACATAGAGTGAAACCCTAGAGTATGGAATCGCGCCATCGAGAAAGATAATTGCTTAGATATTATGCATCTCTGACCATTTAGTAGAAGACAATTTTTGTTGTTAAAGATATCAAAAAGAGAAGAAACCTTTAAAGAAATTTCATTCATGATCAGCTGGTGGCTGTAGCTGATAACCATATTCTAAAAACTTTCTACTTTGCAATATATTTAGCTCATTTTAATGACGGTAGCTGGCACTTTTACTGCAATTTCAATAAAGAGAAACAAATTTGGTACATTTGAAAATAAAGCCAGATGTTACTTATGGGTCTTTGATGGACTTCATTTGTGTGATACACTGCACATTTGACTCCATAAAAATTAACTCACTATGGAGACAGTCTGTCTAGGGTATTACTTTCAGTATCAGTAAGTTTACTACCAACTGCGTGTATTTGAAAATAGAACGTGATCGACAAATCTTCAATTTGTAAGCCGGGCGTATTTAAAGAAGCTGGTGAAATATACTTATAGTCCTAACAGAAATTATCTTCGATGCACGAATTTTTCTTCATAGTTAAGCCAGTGTTAAGGGTGATAAATGAGTGTGGAAAGTGTTATTTGTAATTCAGGTATAACAAAGGAAGCAGTGGAAGTACAATCAGTGAAAATACTTATCAACAATTTGTGCGAATTAATTTAAATATAAATGGAATTTTGGGGAATATCATTAGTGGAAAACCTCTTTTTTCAAACGAAAAATCTTTGAAAAAAGAAATTTCTTTACAAAAGAGGTCGTTTCAAATCAGCAGGAATCGTATTACTCATCCATATGGCTGCATCCCGTCTTTCTATTTTTATGGAGGATTCCAAGCCAAGTGCGGGCACAGGAGCTGGCGTGTACTCCAAAGATCTACAGTGGCCAAGCAGATAGCCAAGCATTCATCATGGCGCTGGATGCTGTGCTGGTAAAAATTTCTACTAGGGGTCATTATGGGTCACTGGGCCATAGCTGACTATGCTAGAACACTGCGCATAGCGGGGAACGACTTCTGCAGGAGCTGTAAAGACTCGGAGGAAATAGAATCCGTCCAACACGTGCTTTGCGAATGTCCCACTCTGATGAATAAAAGAAGTATGCTATTGGATAGCTACTTCTTTTCAAGCCTGGGGGAGGCGCAAAACAAAAAATTCAGATGTATCCTGAGTTTTCTGAGAGAAGCATGATGGATCTCGGTAAAGAGGTATCCTGAGTCCCCTAAGGGAAGCAGGATGGATCTAGGGCGGCTTGAAAAGGTTATCTCATGAAGCCTAGGGCACAATGGACTCACTAGAGGTCTAAATAATGCAGGCTAGTTGTCTTCCGGCACCCAATTTACATAACCTAACCTAACCTACTTAATAAGTAATGGGGAAAATAACTTTTTTTTAGTGTGGATTTTGAAGCAGACTTTTAATATTTTTCTTTCATTTAAGTAGACCATAAATTGCGATTTTATTGACACTTAAGGGGAGGGGAGATTACACCTCCCCTTAAGTGCCCCCCCCCCTATATTCGTCCTAGGAACCAATCCATCCATCCAATATCCAATTTCATAGTAGGTAGCTTTTTTCAATAAATCTTGAATTGAATCCGCATTCAGATAAAATTGTTCATGAAAATTAACTTAAATGTATAACTACGGAGCCCCAATAGTCCACAGCATTTTGAACAAGTGTAAAATAACTTGCTTATCATAATAATATCAATCCGTTCGGTATTCAATTCATTACGTAACAACTTTTTGCATTTGATAATAAGTAAAAAATTAACTAAACTGGTTTGTTTTTACCAAAGCTTTTGACGAGGCGAAAATAACAATATTTCTATTAATAGAAACTTTTCTAATTTCGCTGAAAACTTGAATTGTAGCTTGCAAGTTTGGTCGTTTTTTATGGCACTGTGGCTTTGTGTGAGTTTATCTTTATGAATTTTATCATTTTAAGTTATTTTAAGTTATTATTGTTAATATTTTTTGTGAAATGTGAAACGTATTCAAACCTTCAATCGTAGCTACATTGAAATGATAGAATTGCTAACATTGGTTGAGATCTATTCGAATGGTTCCAATTGACATTTTCTGATCTGCAGAATAGTTTTTTTAAAGGTGTGTGTGTAGAATACAAGGTATTCCCATTACCAACCACGTTCCGCCATTAGTGTCGAATTATCGTGACAATATATAGGAAAGCACGGTACAGAGAACATAATACTCTCTCTCGTCTCTCTGTCTTTCCTATCAAAATGTATATACATTAGTCACAGAATTATGTCACAGGCTATCAGCTGCAATGTATCAAAATTTTAATAATAACTTTTCTTCCATATACATTGCGTCTACTCTTTGAAAAGCTATAAAGATTTAGGAACAGAATCACTGATGTCATCAAACATGGCGGTAATTGAAGGGTAGTGATTACTTTCCAGAGAACGTACATCCTATCGCAGTATTAAGAATAAGAATAATTTATTTATGGTCTACGTACACAAGACTTACAATCTTTTGTTTGTACTATAAAATTAATCAGAACTAGAAATATAACAATCAAGAATTCAATAATAAAAGATAAATCATGAGTAGACAAAATAGAAGAGTCATAATGATGCTAAAAATAAATAAAGTAATATAAAACTAATAACTAAAGAAATAAAAGAATAAAAAGAATAAGAATAGGAAATTAGTGATAAACAGAAAATAGATGAAATTCCTTAACTCACAAGTGCATCTTAATAAGCTTCTTAAATGCATTGACAGTACCTGCACTCTGAACGTTTGATGGAAGACTATTCCAAAGTCGGGCAGCCTGAACAAGGAAAGAACTCTCAATGACCGATTTTCTGAATAGTGGAATTATGATGTTACGATTGCGTGGTGAATTTGGTAACTGGAAAAATTCCCTGAGATATTCAGGTGTATTTCGATTTAATATATTAAAAAGAAGAGTTAGTACTCGTTGATTAGGTAAGAATCTAGGGAGCAACCAAGCAGGGGCGGATTTCCCTATAGGCCGAGTAGGCCCGGGCCTAGGGCGGCAGATTTAGGAGGCGGCGATTTTTTCTTGTAGTTGTGGGTATTTCATTACATTTTTATACTTTTTCGTTTTTTTAAATAAAATAATTCGTTGGAAAGTGTTATTTTTAATTCTACTCCATTTTTTTCAAATCTACTCCGATTTATGAGGCAGCCTACTCCGCTAATTCTAGCCTGGGGTCCCTTCACTGGATATAGATCATTCAATTTTTCGTGTTTTACAGGGAGTAGGGGGGCAGCAATCTTCCATAGGCCTAGGGCGGCCAAGTGATCAAATCCGCCAATGCAACCAAGCAGTTGGGTACTATATGGTAAGACATGATCGAATCTACGGAGACCAAAAATGAAGCGGAAACAATCATTGGGCAACCTGAATCTTACGGGCACATACACTATCTAATTTTGGGAAAACTGCGCTACTAAAAGTAAAGTACGGAATTATTAATGTTTTCACAAGCTTCATACGAATTTTTCTTGGCAAAATATTCGCTGGAAGACATAACCTACGCAGTCCAGCATACACCTTTCTGATAACCATATTAACGTTATCGCAACACTTCATCACGCTATTTAAAACAATCCCACGATTATTAACCCTATCATGTAGCGGCAATATAACTCCGTTTAAAATTATTGGCGGAACATCAACGTTATCAAGGGATGAGGCGTAAAAGGCAATACACTTCGATTTAGCAGGGTTGAGCACTAGTCCATTTAATAACGACCAATCACTTATTCTATCTAGCTCAGAATTCATTCGCGCAATACAGTCCTCAAGAAGTCCTATAGGCCTACTAAGATATAATTGCACATCGTCGGCATACAGATGTACTTTTACTTGTACTTCTAACATTTGTTGGAGGTCATTTATAAATAGGCGAAAAAAATAAAATAAATGGCCTAGTACTGATCCTTGTGGAACACCACAGATAATGGGTAACGAACCAGAGACAGCTTGTCCTAGCTTAACTCACTGCTGACGATCAGATAAAAACTCTCTAACCAACGCAATGGCAGAAGAACTGAACCCAAACCTGATGGATAGCTTCTGTAGAAGTAAACGATGATCAACGCTGTCGAAGGCCTTTGAGCAATCGAGAAGAACTAAGGCGATAAAATCATTCTTGCTTAACGCAGACCTTAAATCTGTGGAGACTTTTAATATTGCTCTTTCACAGCTGAAGGAAGAGCGAAAACCCGATTGCCAGCGCGTAAGTAAATTATTGCTTTCCGCGTGCTCAAGAATTTTTTTATAAATTAGTTTCTCCAAAAACCTTCGATAAAAAGCACAGAATATTTATAGTTCGGAAATCGGATGGTAATTCTAAAGCGAAAGCTTTTTTTTTTGGTATTGGTATAACTGTTGCTGCTTTCCACGCTTTAGGAAAAGCGGATGACATAAAACACGTATTTATAATACGAAGCATAACTTTCCCGATTAGCGGCAGCAACAGCTTAATAAAGCGAGGTGGTAAGCCATCAGGGCCAATTGCTTCCGACCTGATAGAAAAGATTGAGGAAATCAGTTCATCAAAGCAAATCCCACGAAAGGAGAAAGAGTTGTTGTTGCTCACTTGTGAGAGTGAGTTCTTGGGGATGAATTGTTAGAGGAGATAAAAAAAGAATTTAAATCATCCGCTTCAAGTCCAGAAGCAGCGCTATCCTTACCAAAAACTCCAGCGTTCCGTAGATTGAGCAACACAGTTTTCGGTTGAAGATCGGTATTAAACTTAGAGCTGTAAAATTGGCGTTTGTGGTATTCCGAAATGTTGTTGTGGCAGTATTACGAGCAACTAGGTAGTTTTGTCGAGCAGCATTCGTTTTGAGGCGATTATATCGCTTGAACAGGAATTCTCGCTCAGCAATAAGCGAACAGACTTCGGGTGAAAACCACGGACATCCCACTCTGTGGATAGGTCTCACTCTCGAAAGGACGTATTTTTCGACTAAGTACGCGATAAGAAAAGTGGAGAAAACCTCGACCTGATCATCAGCCGAAGCAAGATTGAGTATCTCGTACCAGGACAGCATTCGGCATTCTTCAAATAAGGCATCCTGATTAATATTATTGTAATCTCTGTATGGAAAGCTTTGAGGAGACTCTAGATTTATAGAAAAGTCATGGCTGAGAAAGAGTAAGTCGTGATCCAAACTGCTGGGTGGGCTAATCTGGTTAAACATCAATATTTTACTTAAATTTGGAACAAAAAATAAATCTAGTATTGACGGATTGGTTGTGTTGAAGTAGGTTGGTTGAGAGTTCACCGTATTAAGATGTAGTGACTGAAAAAGATGAAGAAACTGGTTAGCTAACAGGTCACGTCGTAGAAGATTTACATTAAAATCTCCACCTACAATCACATTTGTGTATCGTTGTGTTATGTTAAATAAACAAATTTCCAGTTGCCTAGCATTATCTATGTTAAACTGATTTGGAGGACAGTAAACAGTAGACAACACACATTTATCTATTCCACAGGAAACTTCAACACATATAAATTCTATTTCATCATCCATCGATATTTCCTTACGATATATCGGAAAAGTATAATTTTTCAAATTCTGAAGCAGTCCTTTCATTCCGAAAGTTCATCCCACACTCCAGCCTTAAATATGGTTTTCACAAGCGAAGTAAATGTTTAAAAAAACCTCGTTTTCTGTTCTTCACCTTCTATTGACATACCAACTTGCACCATTACGAAAACGTGTTCCACGCACTTCAAATTTTAAGGGATGTGGAACTTGATAAATAGTTAAGTTGAGAGCATTTTTTATTTAAGTAGTAGTTAATAATATCACCTATGGTGTGGAACTTGTGATATGTCAACATATTTGGGTTTTGGCTTGCATACAAAGGGAGAGCTTCTTTATTTTCCCTTAAGAAATTTTATAAATTTAAAATATAATTATATAAGCAACAAATATATTTTTACTTAGCAATATGCCAGGAATCTACGCACACTTTGATTTTTCTTAGATTTTTCTTTTCCGAAATTGCTCTTAATAACATTTTGCTGCACAATTTATGACTTTTTCAATATTTAATGTTTCACTTGAAACCATAATTAAGCACACATTTTTGAATTTGATAATCAATAATTTTTGATCCGATATATCGCTATATCGATATTTTTTGTTGGTGGGACGTCCGATACAGTATACCGATATTTTTGTAAAATTGCCCATCTCTAAAGCCAGCAATGCTTCGCTCCAATATAAAATCAACGACGGCTCGACCTGGTGTAGGGAAGACCGCAATTTTTTCTTAGAAATTTACTCAAAATTTTTTCTTTACAATTTATATGAATTTTTGGAGGGCGACAACGGCACACATTGTATTTGAAAATAACTTCAGCCGGGCACCAGTCTGATTAATAATTCTGCGGTAACATTTGTTGTAAATTTCTAAGAAGAAATGAGCTCTTATTGGTTTGCTCATTTACGCGTCTATGCTCATAAAAATTGTTAGTGGCCCAAGCACCCGTTGTCGCCCTCGAATAATCCATAGCAATTCTAAAGAAAAAATGTCCAGTAAATTTCGAGGCATCGTTGATTTTATATTGGAGCGAAGCATTGCTAGCTTGTTACAGTATCATGAGAATAGAATAGAATTGAATATACAAAAATTGCTTCATGCTATGTACCAAAAATGTACCAGGGTATTTCATACTAAAATGTACCAATAACGTTCCAAAGTTATATGTCAAATATACGCTTCAATTGACAAATTTAAATGTTATAAAAATTTATTTTCAATAAAAATATACATAGGTACTAGGTACATATATTAACATAAAGTAAACCTTATTATTTACCAAAATCAACAAATATGCATAAGAAAATAACATCACAAGAAAAATAGTTTTACAAATGCATTAGAAAGTTAATTAAAGAATTATCGTATTTATAGAGCTTAAAAGGTATGAAACGAAAATTTTAAAGCTTCTGCCGGCCACCAAAGAAAATTTCTCTTAGCGAAAAATGAATGGAAATATAAGAAAAGATAACACATTGCAATTCTTCTTCTATAATTTAACAGAACAGTTTTCTGAAGGAATGTAATGATCAGTTCAAAATTTTACATTTCTTTTATATTTATGTACATTTTTATGGAAAAATATTATAAAAGCAGATTGTGGGAAGGGGCACAGCAGAAATTGTACTATTCTTGATTAAATTGTACCTTGTACCGAAAATGAATAAAGTAGGAAATATGTACCACTTTTGGTACATTTATATCAAAGTGGCAACCTCAAGATGTCGAGGAATTATTGATATTATGTATATTCTAGAGAGGCGTTCCTGGTTGTTCTACTTCCATTATCTTAACCCTTGAACCCTTTGTCCATACTTCAGTTGCAGAACTTTTAGTCACTGGACGTGAGCAAAACTGTTGAAAATGTGGCAGCCAAAAATGTTAATTTACTCGTCTTACCACAAAAGGCGCTGATATCAAAAGAAACAATTCCTGCCAAAGTTAATATGATGTAATCTTACGAAATTCACTTTTGTTCTGCTTCAAGCTCTCATCCATGAGATGACTGCTATTTTTATAATCGCGCAAAGAAAGTATTAATAAACTAATTTTAGTTAATAAAATTCTGTCTTCTTTCAGTAGTTCAAGTTAAGTAGTGGAAAATAATAAAAGCTTGGGGAAGCATATATAAAATACCTAAAGTGGTGACTCCGATAAAAGAACAATTAAAAATAAAAACAAAAGTAAGCGAAGTGCATTTTTATTCCTGCGAACTTGAACATTGCTTATTAAGCGAATCATTATGGAGCAATTTCAATCCATAGAGTCTCAACAAGCAACTTAAAGTTTGGAGGCAATGTTTTGCATTGTACGTCTCCTTACATTTGTAAATAAGCAATTTTTTTTACGCTGTCAGTGCAAGAGGCGACAGCGAGCCTATCAACTAAAGCTACAAAATAAAAAATTGTTTGTACATCAGGGATGTCAAAACAGGCCAAGAACTTCTCATTGATACAGGATCATCTTTCTCAATAATTCCGAAACATTTTCTCCGTGACTTGCAGCCAGGATTTCTTACGCTTTTCGCAGCAAATTCAAGCGAAATAAGAATCTATGGGTTTTGAAGCATGGAACTCAATATTGGCCTCCGAAGATCTTTCAAATAGACTTTCGGCATAGTAAATAGAAAACCCCGCAAACAAGCAACAATCACCGCCATAATTGCTGCTGACTTCCTCAATTACCACATATACTAGTGGATCTAACATGCAAAAAATCAACAAGCAGCACACTACACCCTAAAAGCAACAAGCAGCTACAAACAAGCAAAGTGCAACAAGCACCATGCAACAAACAGTAAGCAACATGCAACAAGCTGCAAGCAACAAGCAGCTACCAACAAGCAACGTGCAACAAGCACCATGCAACAATCAGTAACCAACATGCAACAAGTAACAAGCTGCCAGCAACAAGAAGCACAAGCAGCAACAAACAAGCAGCTAGAAATAAGCAAAATGCAACAAGTAAACAGTAAACAGCAACATCACCATCTCGCCAACTTCGGCAGAAATACATCTGTCCTAGGATTAAAATAGATATACTGGAATGGTGTCGCAACTGCATCGCTTGTCAGCGATCTAAGTTTCATCGTCACCATAGAAAGCCCCAAGCAAATTTACGGGGAAGGGAGTAGCTGTGGCAGCCCAAAATGTTAATTTACTCATTTTACCACAAGAGGCGCTGATATCAACAGAAACAATTTCTGTCAAACTTAAGATGATGTAATCTTACGAAATTCACTTTTGTTCCGCTTCGAGTTTAATCAATGGGTCATATTTGTATTCGCGCCAAGGAAGTAATAAATAGATTATTTTATATATTAAAATTCAGTCTTTTTTTAGTAGTAGAGTATAACTAAAGTAGCAAAGCTTGAAGAAGCATACAAAATACCTAAAAAAATGGTACAAGTAGATCCATCTGACATTATAACAAGGAAGCATTTTCGCAATCACCATTCAATACACAAGGGAATTACCAGAAATGATATACTGCTATAACTCGATATCCATGGTACTCTTTTTTTATTCTCGGCCAATAATGGTGAACAGAATAATTTTAAGAACTTTCATTTTTAACGATTCTAAATCAAATCATAAATACAAGAGGAAAACACAACCGCCTCGACCAGGGCTTATGGTTTGATTTAGAAACGTTAACAATAAAAGTTATTAAAATTCTTCTGTTCATTGACAGATTCTAACAAGTGTAGGTTCGGTTCCCGTTCGGGGAAAAATAAAATAAAATTGAATTCACAATTTATTTGCGCGCTTTCATTGGTATTGGTTAATGCCAGCTGAAAGCAAACGTGGCATAGTAGGCTAGTTAAAAATTAAGAAATGCAAGAGCTAAAATCATCTGTCTCATTAGCTCATTGGTAAGAGCAGTCGCCCGGCAAGCGGAAGGTCCAGGCTTCAAACCCCGGACGAGCCGGTGGTTTTTTTCTTGTGTTTCTGATTTGATTTAGAATCGTTAAAAATAAAAGTTTTTTAATATTTTATATTTCCTGTCTCGGGCAGAAATAATAGATCACCCTATATTTTTAGGTAAGTTTTAAGTAAGGGTTGTCTCGTCTGATTGGAAATCTGTCACTATTTTACTTTCAACTCATTTTACAAGCCTTTTTAGCGTGTTTTCTTTTTGGTAAGCTTTTATTTAACTTTCTTTGTTCTATATCTGCTACAAATATTGCAATCGAAATTTCAACTAGTTCCGATTGAGCTAGAGCTTTCAAATTTCGCACACGTGTATACAATATTTTATATCTAATATCGCTCTCACTGCAATATGGTGGACGCTCCCCAAAATGTAGATTACTTTTTTCTCCACAACCCCCTTAATATGGGTATCAAATGAAATGGTTTTACGAGTAGAATACGATGACGTAATTTTTAACCCAATATGACGAACACCTCAAGATGGCGGATTACCGTTTTCTACACAACCCCCTTGATACGGATATCTAATGAAAGGGCTTTATGAGTTGATTTTCATAGATATGCCGTTCACGAGTTTAGTCCAAAATCAAAGCAGTTCTCTGCTTACACCAGATGTAAGGTAGTAGTCTGTAGATCACTCTGTCATATACTTCGGATCAAAGCTATTCGCAGAAGGACAAGCTTGTGTCTCTCTTAGCAGAGTTAGAAAACTCTATGGACTTGGCCTGCACTTAAATTTCTGGAATGAAGCGATGTAATATGACGCGCTGGTATGCGGCAATATAGATTGAACTAAGTCTACGGTTTTAAAAACTGAAAAACAAAAAATTGAATTATATAAAAAAAAACTATTTTTTAAGAAGAGTTTTTATTTAAAAAATGCACAAAGCAGTAAAAATAATTTTTTTTTTCCTATCAAAAAACAACTTTGTTCCTGCATAGAAATAAAATTGTGCGTCGCAGAAAAATCTGAACATTTTTCTTTCGCACATATTGAAACTTTTGAATCCATACATGTGGAAACTAAAAGCTTTGGTGGCGGTCAATAGTGTTATAAAAAATATATTAGTGGAGTGGGTTTTTATCTCTATTCTTTTTCAAGCTTGTTGATGCTGTTCCTTTGGTTGGTCTAAAGGGCCCGGACTCCACTAAGAAGTTTGAAAAGTACATAATGAAAGAATCTCCGAAATATCTCAAAAATACTTCAGAAATATGAAAATAATTGTATTTTTACGAAAATTTTGTAAGCCACCATGTTCAAACACAGCTTGGTAGACAAATCTTTGATTGATGTTAGGAAGGAGATGGAAACACGACAGATTACTGCCGTTTATTGAAGTGTAATTAAATGACGTCATAGCCTCATATTAAATTTCAAACCACCACCAGTCAGAACTCAGAGTCACTGCAATCAAATTCTTTACACCATGCCTTCCTGTCTTGAGCCAGATTAAATTGGCCCTTGACAAAGAAATTTTATGAGAAAGCAAATGAGAAAATGAGCGGAAAATTTTTCATTTTCTTGAAGAAAAGAAATTGAATTCTGGGGCCCTTAATATAAGCAAGTTGATAGGATTATTAAGTTATATTAAATTGACACGAAGTAAACTAAACTTAATTTCAGAAGTTTGGAATTAAGGAAAACTTTTAAAATTCTAAGTAAGTATTTTTTTTTTTTTTTTTACGTTAAATTTAATTTTGAAAAGGAAAGTCTCGTCCCCGTTTTAGTAGGATAAGCTGTGTTATAAACATTTATTATTCCTATATAACTCTGTTATTTTGGATCCACTGACATATATAATATGGACTGATTAACTTTCTATTTCACGTGGGCACAATTTTGACTGTCAAAAAGGGTTCTTACCTTGGTGCCAACATTGAAAGAACCATTGGCGGGAAGTTGAAAAGTGATTTTAATAAAATCTTAGTATCAGTAGTAAATTATATTTTTCTGCTATATCACTAAGTTCTCCCAGTCAATTTATGGTCAATTATCATTGCCATAACTTCAATAAATATTCACTAATTATTAATGAATTTCATTCAGTAGCATTGTGAAGCTGTATTGAGCTCAAAATTTTTATTTTTGTTCGATTTTTGTATACGATAGACTCGACTAGTCAGAACAAATGAAACCGACATGCATTTTCTGATATAGATCAGCGAACATTGCGCTCTGACATAAAATCGGGGGTGCGCAGCTGCTTTCATACCAAGGAGATTACAAACAACTATTCTATTGTCTACATATTCGTAAAATTAACGTAATAGGAGTAATAATAAATTTTTATTAATGCGATAGCTTGTTATGAAAAACTGGTTAAAAAAATGATCATTGATACTCTCACATTAACATAAGGGACCAGACCCACTAAAACCATCTTTCATATTCTGATCTTAGGACTGGAAAAGATGCTGGAAAACTAAGAAACAGATAACCCAGCTGTGTGCTTGTCTTGGAATATCTGGTACCAAGAGTGCCTGTCCTACAGCAGCCATAAAAGCCTTATTAAACTTTTCAGTGCCATAAGATTGCAAAAGGAGAAACAGTTAAAGCCAGGCGATCTGGTGGATCATTTAAGTATCTTAAAACAGATATGCTTCGAGCAAATGACGATATTGTTTGATATAATCATACCCAACGTGGTTTTTTTAAGGCCATCAGACATGGTTTTGGAAGGCTGACAACAATAACGTTCCAGTAAACCGTCTGTTCAATACGGATGGTATGGAATACAGACGGCCCAAAAATGAACAGTGGAGTCTGACTGGGCTTATATGGCCCCAGATTCCATATCATAAAGGCCCTGGGCTCTACCCCTACCGTACCGCATTCCAAACTGGGGTATTAGCCATAGATGAATGTGCTAATACCTATATTAATAGAGCCATAAATGCCTCATCCATCACTATTCTCTCGTATAGTCAAGCCGCTCCAAAGACTTTAAAGTCCTTCACAATAAGGTTAAGGATATCTGGGAGTGTCTGCGAACCGTTAAAAATTTATCAAGGTGAAACCGGAACATGAGCTCCATAAAGGCAATGAGATTGCTGATGCCCTAGCCAAAAGAGAAGCAGAAACTCTCTTTGTCGGACCAGAGCCATTTTGTGGCACTTCAAAGCTATCCTAAATAGCTGGGAGAATAAACAAAAATCCCATTGATCGGAAAGGCTACAAGGACTTCGTCAGATAGCAAAGTTTATCTACTCCTTAGGATTACACCGCAAATGATCGCAGAACGCTTCTCAGGACACTACTCCATGCGGTATCACCTCAATAAGACGGGCTTTGAAACTTCATCTGCCGTTTCTGTCAAGATGCTCATAAAACTTCAGAGCACCTACTCTGTAATTGCGAAGCATTGGCCACACAGATTACTCCAGCTCGAACATGCTTTTCCTCCAATAAACTTCCTATGGAATCTCAATCCCAGAATGGTTCTAAACGTCTAAACTCAGTAAGGGAATAAATTGAACGCAGACTCACAACAGATCTTTCAGGTCGCAGAGAATGCGACACTAACGCCTGAACACCCCTCCACGAATCTAATCTGATCTAATGTGTATTCTTGGATATCCAAATGGCATTTTACAATACTTTCATTAAATTCTGAAGAGAGCGTAGCTATCAAGAAGGCACGCAACCCTCATTTGTGAAATGAATAAGATTCTTTCCTATAGCTATTCCCAGCTAACAGAGAGTCACAACCAACTTAGAATAGGAATTAAGAACAGTAATGACTACTAATGAATGCCCCAACCCAATAAAGAGAACTATGTATCTCCTTTGCTATGGTTATTATCCGTAGATGTTACGAGATTCAGTGATATGCAGATCAGTGGTAACAGTTTGGGTAAATTTGATCGACAAATATTCAATCTATTATAATGCAGACAATTCCCGAAGCATAGTAGGTATATAACAGTTGCCAGCAGAAAACTTAAGCACCATCCCAGAGGTCAAATATGTACATAGGTATCAAACTTAGAAATACCCTGTGGTCATATATTTCGATCATAAAATGGTGATCAGTCATGTTGCGCTCATATGGTGGCCAAAGATCAAACTACAAAAAAAAATGCAACGACTGCATGTCAGGATATCGACAATCCCACAAGCCATCTATCAGCACAACCTTAACCTTTGGGAAGACGAGGTCAATTTCGAATACTGGAATGGCATTACAGAGCTCAGACTTAGGCAAGTGACATGGTTTATTACGTACTCTTCATCAGAGGACAGCAATATTCCTCTTGATTAACACGCCGGGGATGATAAGGCTAATAACTGGTCACGGTACGTCTGCCTCTTGAGATACCATCTCAGTAAAATGGGCAGAGGACGAAATAGCGAAACATGTTCTCTGCAACTGAGAAGTTACTCGCCGCATAAGGTAGAAAAATCTAGGACTAGAGTTCCAATCGCCAGATGATGTGGTAAGGGTGCCTTACAGGCGTTATCAAGAATCTTAAGCTTGTCGGGCCTCTGTAAGTTGGGGTGAATGTACAATATCACTAAAATTTTAACTGATTCTAGTCTCTGCGGACTTCCAAATAATTCTTCATGTAGGATGCCAACCAGGTGTTACCACAACAGACTATTCTAAGATTTTTTTATAGAAACATTTTAGTCATAAAATTTAATTATTATAAATATTAATATATATACGTCCAGAGGTAGAATTTAGGTGCCTCATGTTGAATGGTACCCGAATAACCCCCATGTTATGCGATTTTGCATAATTTTCGAACTATGGTTTCTTTCGTGATTTTTCAACAAACTACTAATTCGAAGACATTTTTGGTCATTATGACTTGAATAATTTAGATAAATTATTGATTTTTTGCTTGAATTTAGCTAAATGTTAGGCCCATCCAATACAAAAAGATTTAATTCCGTAGTTCATACTATTGCGCCAAAAGAAATTTCTAAATTCCATAAAGTTCAAAATAATAAAATGTACCGTAATGTTTGAGGGCGATTTAAAAAAACGTCATATTTCTTCACCCAAAAGTATTTTATTGGCTATTTACCGTGTAAATTTAATTGAGATATCTCTATGGCATCAGTTCAAAGGGAACTAATTCTTTAATCTATTCGAACTGATCGGAAAACGGGTTTCACTGCTCACCTCACCTCACTATCAGCTATAATTCGTAGAAACATTTTTTCTCTAGATACTTTTAGGGTGAGGGGTAGGAGTCCCCGGGTGGTTGTCGCCAAAAACAATTTTTAAGCACTTGGGTCACATACACCCCAGTTACCACTCTAAAAGCATCAAGAGAAAAAATTTCTTCTACAAATTGTAGTTGGTAATGAGCTGAGACACGGTTTTCATAATAATACAAATTAATCGAGTTAAGTTGATTGTGACGAAAATAAGTGTAATTACAAAAGGTTTTCAAAATTACGGGCTCCAACAGAAATGGACATCCTACACCTACCCAAGAAATTTTCTTTTAATTATCTAGAAACTCTTCTGTTGCATTTTACTGCACATTCGGCCTCTTCAATTTTCCCCCTCATATCTTGTTCACTCAAACTTTCTCGGGCGTATGTAATTTCTATGTAAAAACTCCAAACAAAAAAATCGATGGGGTTGCGGTCAGGAGAGCGTGGAGGCCACCTAATTGATCGATTCTGTCCGATTCATCTATTAGAGTACGTTTCATTCAAGTAATTGCACTTGCACTTGCTTTGCATTGTGACATGGGCGCCGTCTTTTTGAAACACAATGGCTCATCTAACTTCGTGATTCACATCTTCCAGCAAAAACGGTAGCTCGTTTTCAAAAAAACTTTTGTATGTTTCTGTATTAAGTCTGGATGGCTGTTCAATCGGCCCAATTAATTTGTCATATCAGACCACATGTTTATACTAAAAGGATGTTAAAAGGTTGACGCTCTCGCTTTGTGTAGATTTTCCATCGCCCACGTATGCGTATTATGAATCAAATCGTAACTCATTAGTCCACACAATTATATTTATAAATCCAGGTTCTTCTTGCTGTTTTCGTAATATCGTTTGGCAAAAAATAATCCGCAATTCATAAAGCCTGATATGGGTGGTATCCTTCCACGTGAAATAGTTTTTTAACATGTTCAGAGTACGAGCCATAGACTACGTTTATACGATAACCAAAGTCGGGACTTTGGCCTAGAGTAGGCCAACGTCCGAATTTTTTTTGCCGTATAAACGTGCAAGTCCGAAATTTGCACTTGCCCCAATTGAATTGGGCCTAGGCCTGATTTATTTGAATGTGTGTGCAAATTTCCTAGTCCAATTTGTGCCGTTTATACGGGTAGCCCAGATTTTGGCCTACAACCGGTTTCTAGTCCTGATTTGGGATTATCGCATAAACGTACTCATAGTTCCCGTACTTGTTGATGGATTCCCAGGAACTTCGTTCAGTACTATTTGTCTGCGATTCGGATCAACTCAAGGGCCTCCTTTACGACGGCCACCTCTACCAGGAATGCGGCCTGCCATTAATATGTTGTTCGTGTTAATAAATACACGATGATCGGGATATTGGTCAGGTTGTGCTTCACTTTGTCGTCGAATTGATCCCGCTACAGTCGTACTGCTTCATGGTCGTTGCCTTGTGCAATTCCATAAAAATAATGCATTTCTGCGTATTCACTTAACGTGTAGCTCATTGAACTGCCAACAAATATTGTTGTTGGAAATTCTTTATTATTGAACGAGGATCAAATACAAATTAAAAAGAAAATATTTTATTTTATAATTAAAAAGATATTCGCGCTCTGGCGTCTATTCTAAAAATGATCTAATTTCTTGACATAAACAAAATAAATTTTATTTTTACAATCCAAAAAGTCTTGATATGTACTTTGTTTTAATTACGTACAGTGGCGTGTGTCTGTGATTTGCATTATTATGAAATCTTATAGTCTAGCGCAGGTTTTAGAGTCACCCAGGAACTAAGGAATTGCCGTTTTTGATTTTTAATTTTAAGTTGAATATCCAAGTCTGACTCGAACGTAAATTCTCAATCTTAGGTCAAAATCTTTGCAGCAGAACAATTCATAGAGAATAAGTTAAAAATAATCCCGAAAAAAACCTCTACAAATTTAGATTTTTTTTTTCAAAAACTCATTAAAAAAATCATAACTCAAAAACTACGCAAAATGGCATAACATGCATGGAGGTGACTTATGGATAATACCCCTCAATATGTGGCACCTAAATTTTCCCTTCGGACGTCATTTTTCGGGTCACCCTATATATAATTATCATTATGCGTACAATAATTATTTATGATAACATACAAGTTGAATGTATTTCCAAGCTTCCATCAAAATTATGATATAAATTATTCATTAATTTCATTTCGTACGAGAAGCATTAATGTTGCAGATTTTTTTTTTTTTTTTCTTATTTCCCATCTTTATCTGTTCACTTTTATGCAGAGTAAGGAAACGCACACTCACGTGCGCACACGAAAGACTCATGAGTAATTTACGGCTCATGTGGGCGTTCCATTTTTAAAAACTCATGTGCGCGTGCGTGAGTCGTTGTCATTTTATTAGCGCACGCGCCCATGAGTGAGTAATTCACAATAAGAAAGCGCACACTCGCGTGCGCACACGAAATTTCTTTCTGCTCATTACTCACGAGTGAGTAATTCACTATAAGAAAGCGCACACTCGCGTGCGCACACGAAATTTCTGACTGCTCATTACTCACGAGTGAGTAATTCACAATAAGAAAGCGCACGCTCGCGTGCGCACACGAAATTTCTCACTGCTCATTTCCTACTTGTGTAAGCAATTTCATTTATGAAATACATGCATTATGTAGAAAATGTGGATAATTAATATTTAAATTTTTATTTGCCTTTGAGCATAAATACATATGTATGTGCAGGATTGAAGCGTTTAATAAGGGAATTTGACAAAAAAATTTCCGTTCTTTAAGATAAGTTACAATTTATAAAGACTGTCGCCTAACAAATTAGTGTGGCGGTTCAGTAATTCAAATATTTGAAAGAATAGCCGAGGAATGATTTTCATCTATCAATACCCGTTTTGCACCTATCAATAAGGATAGGAATTATAATTAGTTCAACAGAGCAGTAGTTCAAAAAAATATAATAATAAACTTTTGGTTTTCATTACCTGCGTAAAATTATATTCTATCAATATCTCCTTGCAAACCGTCAATATCTTTTGAATATTGGAAATTATACTCATCGACGCAAGCATATTCAGGCAGCTGTTTAGCTATTGTTTGCCTGTCTCTCTCGCTCGCTTCTCTCACTTTCTAAGGGTCACCTATTTTAAATCAAAGTTAACTTAATAATAAGTTAAGAATCAGGCGAATAAACATTTAAATATTAATTATCTACGTTTTCTACATCATGCAGATATTTCATAAATGAAATTGCATACACAAGTAGGAATTGAGCAATGAAAAATTTCGTGTGCGTTTTCATCCAATGAATTACTCACTCGTGAGTAATTCCGTGTGCGCACGCAAGTGTGCGCTTTCTTATATTGAATTACTCACTCGTGAGTAATGAGCAGTAAGAAATTTCGTGTGCGCACGCGAGTGTGCGCTTTCTTATTGTGAATTACTCACTCATGGGCGCGTGCGCTAATGCCCAAGAAAATCGCACACGACTCACGAGTATGTGCGCTTTGATCGCACACAATTTATTACTCACGGCGCGTGCGCACGTGAGTGTGCGTTTCCGTACTCTGCTTTTATGTAGCTTGAGCAGAATCTATGCCAAATTTAAATTTCCACGGCATATTTTGGCTCATTTAATTATGATATCTAACACGTTTAAATACTTTTATATATTTCGTCCTGATCACTCTACATCTACATTACTACTATAGATATAATGGACTCATTCTTACCTTGAATACTTCAACCTTATCGATTAACATTTCCGGACCTATAAAATGTGCACCGAATAATTTGGATATCCCCATAACAATATTATTTAAATATTCATAAAATGGTTAAGATGAAGAAATGTAGTAAATTCTGTGAACATTGTTAGTAATTTAGAACTAGTTTTGGAATATTCAAATTATCTAGTTCAGTTAGTTCAGTTAGTTAGATACAAACAGGTTTTGTACATAATTAAATAGTATCGTTGCTAGGCTAAATATGACTATAAAAATCTACATAGCTATTATAATCTAGTCGAAAATCCTCGTCATTATATATCGATAGACTTCAACTAGCACTATAAGTAATATTACATAATACATTTAATACTAAAAATTATCGAAATATTTTGCAACTAGAAAATAAATGGATGATAGTAGATAATCTCAAATATTTAATATTTAGGTTATCCGCCATATCCGAAAACAATTGAACGGTGCGATCGTTGCGTCAGTAATTATGTAAATTAATACATAAATCTCGAGAATTTTCTTGCATGAATTATGCTGTATTTATTTCATCAGGTAAACGACACACTTTTAAAACTAGTTCTGATCTTTTTTTCTTAGAAACTACAAATTCAGAGTGGTCAATGATCTTGCTAATCAGAACTCATTGGCCTCTTTCTTCATATCCGAAAAGTATTGGTGACATCAATCGGGAAGAGTGCTATTCACCTTATTGGAAGAAATTTGTATTAGCATAAGCTGATTTGCATAAATTATTATGAGTGAAGATGTACCGAAAGCACTGAGCTGGGAACTGAATTTATAATACCTACTTATTGAAATGTATTTGAGAAAGATTTTTAGGCTAC
This sequence comes from Dioctria rufipes, assembly GCA_963924295.1. Lineage (NCBI taxonomy): Eukaryota > Metazoa > Arthropoda > Insecta > Diptera > Asilidae > Dioctria > Dioctria rufipes. The sequence continues at coordinate 73,980,971 of OZ002742.1, read as the reverse complement.
ATATACTAGGATATACTACATAAATATGTTGAAATTGCAGTAACTTGTCAGTGATAATGTAAATAATTTAATAAAAAGTGACAGTTAATTATCTTTTTATATGTCAATTTTTCTTAGGCAAATACTTATATAAACATATATTATGTGTGATAGATAATAAATTTTATGAATGCACGTATACATATATAGTAATGTATATTATACTTGTGATTTCTTTGATATATTTAATATTATAATAAACTTCTCGGACAATTTCTTCTAAAAAACGACTGTCGGCAAATATGAGCAAATAGAAAGTGTCTGGGAACTGTCATAAACTTTCGTCATTATCCTAATGTAATCGTAGCAACTAAGTTTAAAATTCATGTATTAGAATAATATTTTATGATGTTAACCTCGTCTATTGTAGGTATTTAGACGTATTTAAATTTGGGATCATAACACATTGACCAGTGTGGATGTAACGTAAAATATGACAGTGTAATTACCCAAGTAACAATTTAAATGCTATTTTGTTTTACTCAGTTTTTTTTTAATTGTTTTATTAAGGTTTAGAGCTTGCTAAATAGTTTTATTGTGATTGTAAGTCATGCCAATTGGTTTTCTAAACCAAATGATTTTATTGATATGTTTTACAACCGCCTGGAAAGTAGTAACAAAATTATTTAGCACTTAAGTCCATTTGTATTTATAGTAGTTTTATCGTTGTCATCATTTCAACTAGGGTAAAATCATTAAGCAGCAAAATAGGAATTAATACCGAATGATTTTATTATGGATTTATAGGATCCTCCAAAACTATTGCATTATTTTTTAATAAAACTTAAAAATAAGACTCACGAAGGTTATATTAAGTACCACGGAGGGCTACTTTTAATCTAATATAAGGGATAATTTGTCTAGAGAACTACTAGGCTATGTAAGCATCTAAAGGGTTTTCCAATAACAGGTGTTATTTTAATTAGCCCGCTATTTCGGTAGATGTCACATTTGGAGCTGACATTTTTTGACATTTGACAAGTAGAAACTACGCCATTAATAAGAGTGGAATGATACACGATTCAGCAACGCATTGAAAGTATTAAAATTCACTATAAAAATGGTGAAAATGTGGCAGAGACGGTTCGTAAAACTCGAACATTTTTGGGTCGTCGTGAAGCACATTGTCGGACCGCAATACAGAAATTGGTAGAAAAATTCGAGCTGTCAGGACAAGTTAGTAATGTGAAGAATAAAACCCGTGCATGTCGCTCAAGAACAGCCGAGAATATTGCTGCTGCAGCCGAAAGTGTTGAAGAAAACCCAGGTTTGTCCATTCCTCGTCGTTCTTTGGAATTAGGCATTCCACAAACGTCATTACACCGTATTTGCATAAAGATTTGGGTCTTAAGGCTTATAAAGTTTAGTTAACACAAGAAATCAAGCCGGCCGATCATTAACAACATCGAATCTTTGCTGATTGGGTCTTTGAAATGCATGAAAATGATCCGGAATTCCATCGAAAACTCATTTTGAGTGATGAGGCCCATTTCCACCTCGATGGCTTCGTCAACAAGCAAAATTGTCGCATCTGGGGCTCGAAAAACCCAAGAGTTATTGTTGAAAAGCCTCTCTATCCTCAACGTGTGACTGTTTGGTGCGGTTTATGGTCCCGCGGGGTCATTGGACCTTACTTTTTCGAAAATGAGGCTGGAGCAACAGTTACGGTGAATGGATTGCGCTATCGACAGATGATTAATGATTTTTTATGGCCTGGATTGGATGGTATTGATCTGGACAACGTTTACTTTCAACAAGACGGCGCTACGTCCCATACAAGCAACGAAACCATTGATCTTTTACGGGAAAGTTTCCGGACCATGTTATCTCTCGAAGAGGTGATCACAATTGACCACCGAGATCTTGTGACTTAACACCTTGCGACTTCTTCCTTTGGGGCCACGTGAAAGATGAGGTCTACGCCAATAGCCCAGCGTCGATTCAAGACCTCAAAGATGGAATTCGTGAGGCTATCGAGGACATAGGGCAGCCACTTTGCGATTTGGTTATGGAAAATTTCATGAAAAGGATATGGTCCTGTAGGCGTGGTCGTAGTAGTCATTTGGCTGATGTTATTTTCCATTATTAACGGCATACCTTCCTCTTTATAATGATAGAAAGATCCGATCATTTATCTAAAAAAATGGCATTTTTCTTTGAATATCAAAATAACACCTCCTATTGGAGAACCCTTTATCTTAAAACTATTATACACAGAGGTTTTAAGAATGAATTGCAAAATTCTTTCACAAAATCATTTTAAAATTAAAAATCTTGGTCAAATTCCCTATACACCTAGTACGTCTGTTCAAGTGGCTTCGTCATGTGACATCCATGAATATTATATTCCATTCTAGGACTTATATAGGACTTGTAGAAGAGATAGATTTGACGGGTTGAAATATTTCTTACATGTTTTAAGAAATCCAAGATATTTCTATGATTCTTTGGCAACAGAGAAGATGTAATCTATCCAGCTTAACTTACTGGAAATATTAATGCCAAAAATTCTTAGTGGCGGTAAATCAGAAATTTATGCTCCATAAAAAGAAACGGAAGTGGTTAAGTGATGATCTTGCTTTAAAGTATTGATACAGCTTTGGTATGATATATTATAAATGATTAGACTTCAAGACGAAAACCACAAGTCGAAGTAAGTTTTATCGCGGATATATTTATAAAACTAAATAGATTTACACAAGAGCAAGTATCATTATTTGAGTCTCAATAGACCTAGAACGGTTTTAATTGAGATTAAATAGATTTGAAAAATAGCAAACGGTTTTATTAGCAACTAAATTAAAGTCAAACAAATTTACTTTGCCTTTATAAGTTAAAAAGGCTATTAAAAGACTAAAAATTTTCCGAAATATAGGGATTTAAATGCATATATGTAGGTACTAAGTATAAGCCTCATTTTCAAACTTTTTTTTTTTTTTCAATTCCGAACGTATTTAAAATAATATAAAAATTAAATACAGTTTAAATAAAAAAAAAATACTTATTTTACAAATATTTTTAAACTTTTCCTAATTTTAATTTTTTCTGAGGTGCGTTATTATTTTTCGAGCTATCCTGTGTGATATATTCAGTAAATTTTCAATCGCCGTAAAATTTGGTACATGTAAATTGTTAAAACTGTACTTAAATATCTTTTATTTACACCTACATATGAAATAAAATTGAGTTACATTTCAGCATTCTATTAAACTATTGTAAAGTGGAACCTATAAATCTATTCAGTTCTACAAAGGTAAGTATGGATTTAAAGATTAATTCTATTTTGAAGTTTCAAGTCTAAACGGTTTGCTGAAATAGTATTTCCAATGCCTTTTCATCTTACAAAAGGATTGAGGAGTAGCTTTATGATGGTTTTGATAAATCGTCGAATCGTCGCAGAGTAATCCAGATAAGACCAATAAGTCTTTATATGGTTTTAAAAATAGGCCCTGAATGCTTATTGCAGCGTGGGCCTTTTAGTTTTGTAAGAGTTTTTTTTACGATCATATAATTGTTGGCTTGATTATATACATATATATCTATTGAAAATTCCGCTACTATAATAGGCAACAAATTCCCAACAATGGTAGTGGAAATTTACACAACTTTATGCGCACTGCATAACCTTATGTAAAGCGATTTCGCACTGCATGTAATTTTACATTGTTTATGTATTTTTCAATTTCCGATGTAAAATGGGATATGTAAAGTTACATCATGCTGTGGAACTAAGTTACATAAGTTTAATGTGAGTTGACATTATTTATGATTTCGTCAATTCCGTATGTGAAGTACACAATATGTGAATTTACCAAAATTTATGTAATTTATTTCAATTGCCAATGTAATGTTTCGTCCGGAAATTAATAAATTACATACATAAACAAGTGAAAAAGCTATAATTGGCTAAGACCAATTCTTATGACCATGCCAATAATAAGTATAGATTAACAATCAACACGTAAAAGAAGTAATACTAGTTTCGATGCTAACAGCTACCTAAGAAATCATCATTTTAAAAATCAATAAATATTTGTAGGTATGCAGTATTTCCATGATTGAGTTTTTTTTAGCGAAATTCAATTATAAAAATACTGGGTACCTAAAAATATTTTTTAATTTTTAAAAGGTTTTTAAGGTAACTCTTAGCATCGAAATTAGTAACATTTCTTTACATGTTTTATGATTATTAATCCATCACCAACTGCACTCCACAAAATCAAACTTTACACTGACCGGCGACCACATTCTGATAGAATTTCCCGGATAATGACTCATAGCATAGCAACGCATCCTGATAAACGTATGAGCATGAATAGAGTACTGAAGGAAAGAATAGAGATAAATGCAAACATCATTACTTATGTTCTATTGAAATTTCAAAATTACGGTATTGTATGGAATTTCACGCAAATTAACAGTACGATACAAAAGTTTTGTATGATTAAATGCAAAATCACAGTACTGTATGTAATTTTACACAAATTGACAGTACGATACAAAATGTTTATGTAATTAAATTTAAAATTACATAAATTATCTAAAAAATTACTTAATTTACTTATTTTTCCAATTAAAAATAGGAAGTTTGCAGATTACGTAAAAAGTATTTAATTTTTTAACGTTTATGTGTATATACATACATTTTAAGCGGTAGTGACTATTTTAACCATAGTAATTTTCCACAAAGTTAGTTCATGATTTTTTACGGTGTAGCTTTAATAGAAGTTTTATGAAATAGTATAAGCAACGTTATATAGTATAAGCATAAGTATATGTAGGTTCTGTTAAAACTAAAATTACTACTTGGGTATTTCCCAATTTAATGCATGTAAATTTATATAGAGACAAAAGGAAAGAAAATTATTCCCTGAGGTATACCAGAAGTATATGACAATATGACAATATATTTATTTCTGAATATAGTACACAAGATTAGTAATCCACTAATTGTACAAATTTTTTAACTGGCGCTAGAAATAACTTAAAGTCTATAGCAAACCACACTAGACATGTTGGCTAATAAAGCTTAACTAAATTAAAAAAAAAAAAAAAATTCAAGAAATAAAGAAATAACAATATATATAAGAAAAAAAAAAGCAAAACTAAAGTAAGATAATGTATAAAGCTTAGTGATAAATTACTGCGAAGACAGAAAAAACATGCAATACATACAATTAAGAAGACTGGAAACGTGCTCTTATAAGTCGTCTAAACGCGTTGACCGTGCCAGCCCCCTGTACACTTAAAGGGAGAGTGTTCCATAAACGAGCAATTTGAACAGGGTAAGAACCTTCCATGACTAATTTTCGGAAACCAGGAATAATGATGTTTCGATTTCGCCGAGATGTTGTCATTTGAAAAAATTCTCTGAGATAGCCTGGGTTACCTGAGTGCAACAAGTTATAAAGATATAGCAAAGCTCTTTGTTCCAGGTAAGCGACCAAAGAGTAGCCAAGTACCTGCAGTCGGTAAGGGGAGACATGGTAAAATCTGCGTAGTCCATAAACAAATCGTACACAATCATTAAATGCAACCTTAACCCTACGTGCACATCCCCTATCTAGCCTTGGAAATATCAAACTCCCAAAGGTGAAGAGCGGAATTATGAGTATCCTCACTAACCTTAAGCGGGTGCCAGTAGGTAGAATGCTAGCTGAAAGCCACATCCTGCGAAGACCACCGTAAATTTTCCTCATCATAGCGTTTACATAGTCACAACATTTCATTTCGCAATTCAAAACTATTCCCAGATTAGTGACTTTATTTGAAAAGGGTATAGTATAGCCATTTAGAATCACTGGTGGTATATCTGCTGTGTTCAGATTACTACTGTAGTAATAGATACAGTGTGATTTCTTGGGATTGAGTGGCAAACCATTGCATGCCGACCAAGAGCTAATCCTTTCAACGTCTTCGTTAATGCGGGCCATACAATCCTCAAGAAGCCCAATTGGTCTGCTCAGGTATATTTGGACATAATCCGCATATAAGTGCATTTTAACATCTTGAACCCTTTGTGGTTAATCATTAATGAACATGCTAAATAGTAGTGGTCCGATCACCGATCCCTGTGGAACTCCATTTGAAACACGGGACAGATTAGAGAAGTTACTGTTCACATTTACTCGCTGTGTTCGCTCAGCGAGGAAGGATTTTATCAAGCCTAATGCAGTTCTGTCAAGGTTGAAGAAAATGCGGAGTTTATGCAAGAGGAGGCTATGATCGATACTGTCGAAGGCCTTCGAAAAATCAAGTAGTACCATTGCACTAAAATAGTTCTGATCAAGAGCAATTCTTATGTCAGAAGATATTTTTAACACTGCCGATTCACATCCATGAAATTTGCGAAAGCCTGATTGCCAGCACGAGAATAATTCATTTCTCTCCAGGTAGCAAACTAGTTGCTTATACATAACTTTCTCCAACAATTTGGACAGAAAACATAGAATGCTTATAGGCCTGAAATCAGCAGGAGATTCAGGGGTAGATTTCTTGGCTATCGGTAAGACCGTGGGACTTCTCCACTCTCTGGGAAAGGAGGACGACATCAAGCATGTATTTACTATATGAAGGATATAACGTGCAGTTAAGGGAAATAATAACTTGATAAATTTAGGGGATATATTGTTTGGGCCAGTAGCATTAGACTTTATCGAATGCATTGAAGTAGTCAGTTCGAAGAGGTCAATCCCGCAGAAAGAAAACCGATTTCCTGAACTATTGGACACAATATCGAGTCGATTTTCATCTACTACGCCATGTCCGCTGACTTGACCTGGCGTCACTGATAAACTATTAGATGCTGCGAAAAAGGTATTAAGTTCATCAGGGGAAAAATCACATCCATTCTCAACTTTTCCATAGACACCGGCTGTTTTTAAGTTTCGCCACAAAGTTTTGGGTTCTAGATTTACGTCGAACTTCACTGCGAAATACTGACGTTTGGCGCATCTAATTGCAGTTGTGACTCTATTTCGAGCAGCTCTGAACCGCACACGAGCATTTTCTGTTCGCAGCCGTCTATAACGTTGATAGAGATATTCGCGCTCAGCAATGAGTAGGCGAATGGAAGATGAAAACCAAGGACAACCATTCGCAGATATTCGTTTTGTTCGGATTGGTACATATTTAGTGAACAAGTAACTAGTCAAAGAGGAAAAAATTTCTACTTGGCGATCAACAGATGTACATTCAAAAATATCGCACCATGGCAAGCCCAAACATTCCTCGAATAATGCATTCTTATCAATACTATTATAGTCAGGGTAAGAATGGGGGCTGTCATCGAACCTAGGGAAAAGTTACAACAGAGGAAAAGAATGTCATGATCAATAGTGCTTTGGGGACTTATTTGATTGTGCGAAATTACCTTGCTTGCATCCGTGGTAAGAAACAAATCTAATTGAGATGGATTAGCGGAACTAAAGAAAAAAGTTGGACTCGAGTTTATTACATTAAGGCGCAGGGATTGTAGTAGGTGTAAAAGATTTTGTGATTGAAGGCTAGGAAGCTGAAGTGTAGTGTTGTGATGAATATGATAAGCAGTTTTCAAGTTCCAGGGCGCAGTCGCAATCATAGATACTTGGAGGACGATACACTGCAGACAGCACGCACCTATCACTTTCCGACCTGACCTCAACTCCTATAAACTCAATCTCCCGACCGCTTGATGAGAAGATTTTTTTAACCGTAAAGCAATCTCTCACATATATAGCAACACCCCCACCAGAACTGTGTTTTCTGTCATTTCTAAATATTTTATATCCGGGAATGGATAGCATTGAATCAGGAATATTATCATTGAGCCAAGTCTCCGAAATTAAGATTGCATGCAAACCTCATTCAGAAAAAATATCCTGAAATTCGTCTATTTTGTTACGAATGCTTCTTGCATTCAAAGCAGAAACATTGAATCCCTCACATCGACCACATATAATTATAATCAAAGTTCTCACCCCGTTCAAAAACGTGTAATTAACCATGTTCATAAACAAGAGGGCAGTAGTCAAAGCATTTAGTCAAAAGCGCAGGGCACATTATTATATAAAAATCCAAGCACACATTTAAATACATCCCGCAGCATTTACTCACTGAAGAAAAGAAGAAGAAATTCTTAAAGTGATTATAAAGATATAATTCAGATAGGAAAACCCAAAAATAAATTGATTAATTAAATTAAATCTATTTAAAATAACACTATGGTAGAAAATAGTTCAATGCAAAGCTTTATCAATTCAACAATTATTTCATGTAGGCTCCAGTACGCTATGGCTAATTATAAATCATTGGTTCGGAACAATTGCTCAAGTCTGTTGGTCTTCATATGTTATTGATCGAATTTATAAATTTATCGTTAACTGCATATAAAAATCATGGATAGCTTCAGTTGATGATGGAGTGCAAACGATCTATATTTAAAATCTTAGTAAGGCTGTCCGCTGCTGTTTTTTTAACGTAGAGGCAGCCAGTTCTTGTGGAGACGGCATAAAGTTTCTCCAGTTTACGTTGCTGAAGTGCCTCTCGAAGAAGAGAATTGACGGCTGGGGTCAGGCTTTCGTTGACGTACACTAAACTATCAGAAGAGAAACCGTTTAGTTGTGACAGGCGTAGCCCATTACAATTGCGAAAAGCTGACAAGAACCTTCGTTGTTCAGCATGTCCAGAGAAGCGCACAATTATCGGAGGATGACTAGCAGACCGCGCTTGGGCTTTCAAGCGAAAAGCATCAATAAATGGTGTTATGGGATGATTAACTACTCCAGCAATATTTTTGACGATGGCTGTCGCTTTTTCATTAGTGCAATAAGGTATACTTCTTATGATGACATCACTTAGTCGCTGCGCATGCTGAATGGACTCAGTCTGTTTGAGCACAGAAACATTATTGACATTTAGCTGCGATATAGCATTTTCGCATTTAGTAAGCCGATCGTTAAGAGACCGGGCGGTCTCGTCAAACCTCTTCACAATCCTGTCCTCGAACTGGTGTAGAAAATTTAAGAGACGGGTTTTCAATTGCTCGATCTCTCTTTGAGAAGCCGAGGATGGCAATGCAGCATCAGAAACAGTCTCAGTAGTAGATCCAGTTACTGGTTGTTTAACCATTTGGCTACGCGTCGACACTTTGCTTGTGTTATCTGAAGCAGAGTTCTGACGGGTTTTTTGTTGTTTCTTGGGAGACATGTTGTCTCTGATTTTTTGAAGAGAAAAATATCGTCTTTCTGGATTTTTCAAGGGAAAAAATTGTCTCACTGGATTTTTTTTTTGTTTTAAAGAGATAAACACAATAGCGGTGCAGCTACTTAATGTATGATGACTTGCGTTTCAATCAAGGAATAATTAACTAAATCACTGAAACTTCGTTTTATTGAACTCCAAGAGGTCACCTTTTCAATCACCCTTTATTTCACTCCAACGAGTTAATCTCAAAATTAAACCAAAATTGGGAAATGCTACAAATACTAGGTAATATACCGGAGCCAAAGTGAAACGCGTCTAACCTCTAGCGATATACATAACACACCTACCTACATACATACTAGAATGTTGGTGGGTTATTGCACATTGAAAACTTTTCTACGATTGGTGGTGAACTCAGAACCTGACGGAAAAGCTATACTGCATGCCACATTAACTTATCCTGACTTACACAAGCGATCGCCTTACTAGATTACATACGGCGTAAAATCTACTGCATGATGATCTACATCAAGACCCTAAGGGATATCAGATTTGGGCGGCATGCTACTCTACACTGAACCAACGAGAAAACATTGTTAAAACTTTGAACTGTATCAGTACAACACAATAGATCTCAGTCAAGTGTATGTACATGCCTTTCTAAATAGCGTTTTCTTCATTAACGTCGTCTGTAGGGTAAACAATTTTTGCAAACTAGATGCATATTAAAAGTTGTAAGTCCACGTGTAAAACTACGAGAACTTTTACATTACTCTTCACAGGAGTTATTAAATTAAGAGACTAGAACTAGCTTGAATAGAATTATGCTAAACAAAGCCGTTATTATACTTGTTAATTATTTATTTATTTCATTATATGTCTACCGATAAAGATTATCTTACACACTAGCACATTCAATTTACAAAATACAAAAGTATTGATGAGCAGATGTATAAGCAAAATAATAATTTCTAAATAAAATTGCTACTTAACGACAAGCATTCTCATAAAAAGTTGATTTAAATAATTCCCTAGGCATAGTAAAATCAATAAATGCATAAAATGAATTAAAGAGTAAAATATAATAGCTTCATGCATGCCATAGCTTGTTCTATGTTGTGGAGCATACAGCAAATTTCGAGAGTAGGAGATAAAAAAAAAAAACAAAAGATGAGAAGAATTAATTATCTTTTAAAAAAGTCTTACACGTCTGAACTGAAGAGTTGATATACCCAAAATCAAACATCCTACATGGTAACATGGCATATTGCCATGATTATAATTTAATTTATATAAAGCAAAAAGAGTAATCGACTTTTATACAGACTCGATACGATTAATGTAAACATCATAAAAGGGGCACCAAATCACAGAACGTATCTTACAAGCGAATAACACAGAATTTTTAGTGTGCCTATATCGTGAAAATCTTTGGAATTACGCTTTAAGTAACCTAGGTTGAGGAATGCTTTACAAATAATAAGTTCAACATGTGAAGCGAATGATAATTTTTGGGTCAAATATTACTCCTAAATCTTTGACTTCTGCAGCTCTAGGAATGAGAATATCATTGATCGTGTAATTCAAACTAAACATGTTGAATTTTCTGACAAAACTCATAATTTTGCATTTAGAAACATTCACTTCTAATTTATTCATGGAGCACCATGTAAATAATAATAATATATATATATTTCTGGAGAGAGTACAACAAGATAATACAATCTTTTCAATATGTACTTAAGCTATAATGCTAATAGAATCAGGTTTAATGAGTAATTAAAAAATAAACAATTACTTTTGCATAATTCAGTATTATATATATATTTTTTTTATTATTTAATTCAGTATTAACAAGAGAGAAAAAAGAAAGACGATGGTTAAACAGAAAAAAAAAGGTAAACAAAACTACAATGCAAATTGAAGAAAAAAGAAATAAAAAAAGATAATGGATGGTTATGAAAATAGTAAAAAAAGCAGTGACCGTAAATTACTGTTATTATTTTTTTGTAAGCGAAAAAACTCTTTCATAAAGTTTTCTAGGAAGTAGAGTAGTACAAAAGTGGTATATGTACAGCACTTAGACTAGCTGCCTATGTTGAAATTAAGAAAGTTTCGAAACCTAACTATTATTGTAAGACATATTTTTCTTATTTCAATTTTAACTGTTAAAAAAAAAATAATTATATTATTTTACAGTGATATAAAGCTCTTTGCCAGAGTTTTACATATTTCGTATATTATAAGAATTAAAAATGAGTTTTATTTTTGTCCTCAAAAATAAAACTCATAATTCGAGTTTTATATTTTCCTCGTCTTATAACAGTTAAAAAGGAGTTTTATTTTTTTCTTCAGGAAATAAAAGTTAACAATGGACGTTTTTTATTTTTGTTGTCATATGTTTGTTACAAGATAAAATTTGTCAACTTTTTTAAAAAAAATTGTATGGCTACCGTACGAAGAAATTGCCTGATTGGTCCTATTTTTGAAATTAAATTTACATTTTTTTTAAACGCCGTTAACAGTGAAAAACCAAAGCTATGAATGGCAACACCAAGAGGGGGTTGCCGGTTCCGATTTTCTTTTCCCTAAGAACCTTATTCGGACAGGTTTATTTCGTGAGTAAAAAAATAAAACTCAGTTTTAAATATTAAACCAAGAGAGAAATACACAACTTAAGATAAGACTGTTATAAATAAAATTCTTTTTTTAACTATTTCATTAGAAGATAAAATATCAGTAGCAAAGTGTTAAACCCAGACTTTTAAAATATTTCAAATAACTCTTCCGATTCCTGAAAAAAAGTCTCTTCTTGAATATTCCAGTAGTGCCCAACCTTTGAATATCATAAGGTAAATTATTCCCTGTGCGGACAACGTGGGCGAAGAAGGAACGACGTCCGATTGCAGTGTTAGTGCGCGGCAGCAATATTTTGTTATGACGAGGCAAGTAAGGAATTTTAATTTTTTATACAAATAACTGGGCTCTTTTAAGTATAATATTTTATGTAACAATGTTATTGCTCTTTGGATCAAATAGGAATCCATTGAAAAACCCAGCAGAGAGTCACGATGTAGGGACACATAGTCAAACCTTCTTAAGCCAAACTCAAACCTGGTGTAATCATTGAAAACAACATTCAGCCTATTCAAACATATACAATCCAAGGAAGAGTATATAACACTACCATAGATAAAGTGCGGGACTAATAATGCCTTGACAAATTTCTTAGTTTTGAAGATAGTAAGATAGTCGATATTCGAAGCTGTCGGAGGCCTCCATAAACTTTGCGAATAATATTTGCAACACGATCACAGCAGCTTAGCTTGGAATTAAGATAAACGCCTAAATTTTTAACTTTTTGCTACGTTTTGTACGTTGAAGTGGCTAAAGTAAAGGGTCTTTCATTAAGAGTGATAGGATTTTAATTTTAAATAAAACAACAATGGTTTGACATATCAATTTAATTTTTGCTTTATTTTAAATATTGGTCAATGCAGTTATGTTTGAAACAAGATGTCGTTCAAATGCCCACCGCGGTTTTGTTTACACTAACGCACCCGATCGCTCCAATTTTTTATCACCCTGTCCAACATTTGCGGCTGTATGCCGGCGATTGCTTGACGAATATTTGCTTTCAAATGATCCAAAGTCTGTGGATTGTCAGCATAGACTTGTACTTTGACGTATCCCCAAAGAAAATAATCTAGGGGTGTCAAATCACATGACTGTGGCAGCCAATTCGCAAATCCTCGTCGTGAGATGATCCAATCGCCAAACTTATCTTTCAGCAAGTCGAGCGTAGCATTAGGTGTATGGCACGTAGCGCCGTCTTGTTGGAACCACATCTCTTGAATATCGATGTTCTCAAGTTCTGGCCATAGAAATTCGAGTAACATGGCTCTATAGCGGTCGCCATTGACAGTTACGGTTGTTCCCTCCTCATTTCGGAAGAATAAGGTCCGATGATGTCGCCATACCATAAACCGCACCACACAGTGAGTTTTTCGGAATGCAACGGTATTTCATGTAACACTTGTGGGTTGTTCTCGCACCAATAACGGCAATTCTGCTTATTTACAAAGCCATTCATCCAAAAGTGCGCCTCGTCTGAGAAGATGATTTTTTGGGCAAAATTGGGATCATCTTCCAAATGCTCAAGGGCCCAATCAGCAAACTCTCGACGCAATCCGTGATCGTTTGGCTTCAGTTCTTGAGTCAATACGACTTTGTAAGGATGTAGGCACAAGTCCTTACGCAAAGTTCTCCAAGTTGACGTCTGAGAAAGCCCCAATTGTTGCAATCGTCGTGAAATGACAAATTTGGCTCATCGGCAATACTGGCCGCTGCAGCTGCGATATTCTCCTCACTTCGCACATTTCTTTGTCTTGTTGATGGCTTCTTGTCTTGTAAAGAGAACTCACGCTCAAAATTTTTCACAGTGCGGCGTATAGCCTGCGCAGAGTAACGGTGATCGTGATGGCGACCAAATTCTCTGGTGAACAAACGTTGAGCACCCAAAACTGAGCTCGAACTTTGGTATTATTTTTTAAAAACTTCTAAACGTTCGGAAAGCGTCAAACGCTGCATGATGAAACTGCAAACTATAACGAATATTTTGACACATGGAAGTATAAAAAACATATCTCAGCAACCGAGAAATCTCTACTGAAATTCTATCACCACTATTGAAAGACCCTCTACAACGATTTTCAAAATAGTGTTCTAAGATGAAAAGCTACTGGTTATAAGGTCGACAGAGAATGCGTTTTACATTTTTTCGCAGTTAAAATTGCTCTGACCACATGCGCCTATTTAAGGGTTAAAAATGATTTCAAATTTTCTTTAAAATATGAATATTTCAAAGTATTAACCTAGGCTTCCAACTAAAAAGATACTTTAGGCTATAATAGAGCAAGAAAAAAGCTATAGCTAAAATTGGTCTAATATAAAATTCTATAATACTCTAAATGAATGCCCGTATGAAATTTCGTATGGTCACCAATCTGTGCAAATTTGATTTTTTAAGTGTTTTTTTGCAAATATTGCTAGAACTGTTAGTCGGACAGAAAAAATGATTATAACCAATTTTATAGGATCTCATATTCTAAAGAACTTTTCGGTACAATCAAAAAATCATGGACTGATCATTTATTTTTATATGGCAACAACAAAATTAAATTGCCCAATTTAGCCAACTTTTGAAATTGTATTTCCTATTTTTGTGAAAAAGCCGTGTACAGTATCGCAGCTTTTTACCTTGACGCTTTTTTAGACAGTGTCCATATATACAGTGAAAAACGAAATTTTTGTATGGCAACACCACGAAGGAGCTACCCGATTTGTCCCACTTTTAAACTTAAAATTACTTCTTTGTTTAAATCCCGTGTGCAAAATTTTATTGTACTAATTATATGCGCTCCTCAGTTATCCTGAAGACAGACGGACATGCAAAACTCAAAATAGCGTTAAATATTATGCGTGGGTGTCCAATACATTTTGTTCTACCATCGTTATTTCTATGCGAACTGAATAATAAACATGATTTCTTCATCTATAAAAAAGCGAAGTTTCGATTATATGTGGGCAACTTAAAACATATTCGAGTATAGTTCTAGTTCTATTCAAGTGCTTTAAGTCACTGCACTATCGCAGATCATTTAGAGCAAAACTTTATCACACTGAAACTCTCGCAGATCATTTTCTTTTCAAATAAGTATAATTTGTATAATTCATATGAAAAAAAAAAACATGTTACAATTAAGGCGTGAACTGCACACATTTGAAATGATAGCGCCCTAATTGAATTACACCAGCAATAATGATTAATTAGGTGACTTGTTGCCGATGTTGTTTGCCCAATCATATGCAATAAATATGTAAAACCAAGGAAAGGAGTTTATTCCGCCATTCAAAACTATAATAATACACGAGAAATGATGTACGGTCTATTTTAAGACGACATTGTATACAGAGCTTCATGGCCTTTCCAACGACTGCTTAACAACCTCCGTACCCCTCGCCACCACAGAGATGATGCTTCAAACTCAAAATTTCGGATTTTTTTCTGGAGACCCTGGGGTTTCGATATTTTGCAAGGAAAGTTGGGGTGTTTAAAAAAAAACACGAAAAAATTAACAAAAAACAAACGGAAAAAATAAAAAAAAAACAAAAAAAAAACGAAATTTTGATTTTGAATTGTCATAACTCTGGAGTGGGAGGGGTACGGAGGTGGTTGAGCAGTCGTTGGAAAGGCCACGAAGTTCTGCATATAATGCCGTCTTAAAATAGACCATATAGGGTATACTTTTGAATACATAGGGCGTTTAATGCAAAAAGAGAATATTTTACTAATCACCCTGTAACTCGAAAAGGTGAAATTTTGCCCCCCTGCCATACAATTTTTTACTTGGATGGACGAGAGAAATTCTTTGGGAAAATGTAGTCATATTAGTCTGAGATGCCCTGTATAATGAAAACCTGAAGTTTTATATGGCAACACCAAAAATGGGTTACCCGATTTACCATATTTTTGAACTTTAACTTTTCTGTCAATGAAAAAGGCCTGGTTAGACATTTTCGATCTTTACAAGGCTTTTATTCATTGAAATATATAACGCACATTGTCGAAACTTCCTGACTTCCTCAACCTTTATTTGTCCATGATTTTGAGAGGTAACCAAATTCGTGGGCGTATGTGTATGTGAGAAAAAAGTATATTTAAATTTATATAACTCTTGCCTATGAAAATGGGTCTCTGGCTGAACCTGCTGTACATATTTACGGAAACTGTTTGTTTTTGATGGCAAATGATTTATTTTATTTTGTATACATATATCATTTTTATATTTAACTAGTTTTATGAACACATTTTGTGATTCATGTGTTTTGTTTTTATACCTACTTTGATCAGGTGTAGTTTTCTACTTAGTGGTTTGTAACACGTTTTGCAATTTAGTCACCGTCTTTTAAACTGAATAAAAGTATTTTGAAATTATTAGAAATAAAAATCAATATTTTTGGTGATTTAAAGCTTTGAACATTTTAAGAAAAGGCTGATAATTTGATTATTTGCAGATCTATATGGAGACGGAAGGTTTATTTTATTTAGTTAAAACTTTTCCTAAATTTGTTTTTTATTTAATTTCAGTATGACCAAATTCAAGCGTGAAGAACACTTGAATAGGGTTATTCAAAAAATAGATGACGATGAAGAAGAGAATGTCATTGATAATGATTTTAGTGAAGATGAAGATTTGGATTATATTCCAGATGGAGATGCTTCTGACGTTGAATGCGATAAAGAAATCTTAAAGTAATTGTATGCATGGCCTTTTAACAGCAACAAGATCAAGTTTCTGATCAATATTTTCGTACACGGGATAATATTAAAGGGTAAAACAAATATCACGAGCAGCAGGTCGTATCAGATCACACTAGATTGTTCCAGAAGGAGGAGAAAGTGTTAGAAGAGGTGTGGACAAAGATCATCTTAAAATTTTCAAAACAATAATTATCAAAGAAATGATCAAAATCGTGTTGGGTGCAGCCAATAAGAAAGCTGAAAGTGAAATTAAAAAATATAATGAAGAGAAGAATCCCAAAAATCAAACAGTATGGGTACCAGTGACTGTTCAAGAGTTATAATCATATATTGGTATTATAATTGCACCTGGAATGAATCACTCGAGTATTCAATATTCAAAAGAGCTTTGCAAAACAACAGCTCATTAACAGTTTTCATACATAAGATTTGATGACCAGAGAAGAGAGCCCAGGCTTGAGCAACAATAGTTAGACAAAGCAGCTCCGTTTAGAGATCTGTGGCTCATGCGCAACTGCAATTCAGAGGGTGCATATATACCGACACACGGTGTGACAGTAGATAAACAACTCTTCCCATATAAAGGGAGATTCACCCAACACATTCCATCGAAGCCAGCCATCAAGGTATGGTGGGCCTGAAATTCATCCAATGGGCCATCCCACATGAGCATTCTTGATGAATCAGCTCATCAGAAAACTTAGATCAAGTGGTAGAACAATTGTTGCGGCATTGGAAGCTGTTGAAAAATCTCGATTTGAAGGAATGGCCTTCGTAGGAATAGGGAGACGAAACAGCAGGTACATGCCTCTACTTTGCAGCGGCCCAGTATTATCTACAAAATTCGGGTTCCAAGAAAATGTTTCATTGATTTCATATGTGTCTAAGAAAAACAAAGCAGTTCTACTATTGTCTTCAGTAAATTATAATAATGAAGTTGATGGTGAAGCAAGAAAACCAGAGGCGATATTATTTTACAACAAGAACAAAGCAGGTGTTGACTTAATGGATCAGATGCTAGGTGAATACACCTGTAAACGATAAACAAATCGATAGTCATTTGTGTTTTTGTTCAACATGTTGGATATCGCGGCGTTGGAATCATTCATTATATACAAAATAGTGAACGAAAAGCAATCAAGCCAGAGCACAGATGCTCGACGAACATTTTTACATTCTTTAGTGAACCAGTCTGGTGACTTCACATGTCGAATGATGAATGAGTGATTCAAAACTCACGTCTAAATTTAATGTGAGAAATGGAATCGAAGCTTTCTTCGGGAAACATCTTCAACCCAGAATTCCGGAAGTGAGCACGAGATATTGGCCATCACCATTGTCGTATTGTTACATATCAGTTGCTAATCCAATTTGCTTACAACACAGCCACAAATGCATCAACGAAGAAGATGCAAGTCATCAATAGCAGTAAAATGATGAGAAAAAGTTATTAAATTTTATGAAAAAAATAATATAATAAATTTCTTTTTAAAAAATAAAGAAAAAAAATGTTTGTATTATTTTTTTCTGCAATATGGATTGATTTTCATATAAAATGTATGGAGGTCCAGGCAGATCTTTTCTGTGGACGGAAAGGTTAACCTTCATAGACAGAAGGGATATAGTAAAAACCAAAGTTTTTATGGCACCACCGAGGATTTTATGGACATGTTCGCAGTTGAAAGGTTTGAAGAGTTCAATGTACATACCCAACCTCTTGCAAAAGAAACCAAACTGCTTGTGAAATATATTAAGACGCACAATACACCACATGATCCAAGATTCATAACACCAACTATATACATTGTTTTCAATATTGTAACAATACCTCACTACAGTAGCACAAAATATACTTGCCTAATGCTCAAAAACACCCAACTAATTGTATCAAAGTTTGCAAACCATTCGCAGAGTCTTAACACTATAATCACTAATTAAAGTATTTCGGGAATGTTACGATATTTTTTTATTATCAGTTTTCTACGTTAAATCTAAATCTCTCACAGCGAATTTTTTGTTATTAATTGATTGTCTATTTTAATTTAGTTTATATTTTAGAATTTCTATCTTAATTTCAGGCATCTCCGATTTTAGAAGGTAAGTTCTCCATTAAAGTTTTTGTTTTTCACATACTTAAATTTTATTAATTTATTACTAGATCCTCTCTAGTTTTCTTAAGATTTAAATTGTGATAACTATGAGACAGAAAATTGGTGATAAAATCCAGTCTTATACTCACGTAGAATAAAAAACGGAAGAAACTAAGTGATTTGATCCTTTGACACTTTTTTCAATTAGTACTTGAAACATTTTACCGTCCTTATCAAATGCTCTGTGGTCCTTTTGAATAAAATGAATAAATTCATGAACTTTTGCCGGAAATCCATTTAATCCTTTTTCACCGTTCAATTTTCGGTAAGATAGGTATACCGCAGTGAAAAGTCAAAATCACAATTTTCAATGAACGTAAAGCTAGGGTGGGGACAAAAAGGACTCTTTGAGCTTAAGTCTCCTTATGTTAATTAGGGAAAATGGCACTTGAGACTATCCAAGCGGCACTTTTGGTTGTCTTTTTGACCCATTATTTTACTTGTTCCAGGGATAAAGGGATACAATTCCATTTTCTTTTGTGCGAAGGGGCCGACGAATGGTTTTAGAGTGAAAGTTTGTTATGATTACTGATGGAAACTCTTCAAATGTGTCTCATCATCACCTTCTTATAACTAAAGCTGATTTCGCATGAATAATAATGAGTCTGTGACCATAGTAGAATTAGGTGTAGAGAGGATTATGTTCGGTTGGTGATTAAATGTGAGTTAATAGGTGAATTTCTGTATGAAAGCTGTTGAAAATTAACCGAAAAATATATTTTTATTATGTAAGCTAATTTCTACTACTTGTTTCTTCCTTTAATATACAGATAAATATGAGATTAAACCCAAGATAAAACATAACTAAAACTGTATCATATCCAATATACACGTAATCTTAAGTACTGTTGGTACACTGTAAGAAATTCTTGTCTTTTGGTAAACAAGGAATCCTATATTTGAAAGACTCCTCAAACTAGCTTCCGAAAGTTTTTCACAAATATCAAAGATCCTTTCACGGAGGTTTGAAAAAACTTCTCTGTTAAATTCAAAAAATACAAAGCACGTTTGCAAGCATATACAGTAGGCTGTAATTGGCAGGATTTATGGTACTTGCAAACGCAGAGAGTTAATCTTGTAATTTCTTTTATTATGTGAAAAGAGGCATGTTGTTTTAAATGCTTATATGATAGGCGAAAATACGTACAAAGCTCCAGTTGAAGATTCTATGCAATAAAGGTAGTTTAATCCTAATAAGTGCACTCAAAATATATTCGCTTTATCTTAGCACCACCGATGCAATGTTTAGTTAAAGGCAAAGCTGTTATAATTTTTTTAATATTATTAAACCAAGCTCAGGTTATACCATATAATGCAAGGCACAGCATGACAGGAAAGAGTAAGGTGATAGAAAAAGAATTAGGGCTGAGAGCTGCTGATGTGTATCGCTCGGCCGGAATTGGATGGTATTGATCTGGACAACGTTTACTTTCAACAAGACGGCGCTACGTGCCATACAAGCAACGAAACCATTGATCTTTTACGAGAAAAGTTTCCGGACCGTGTTATCTCTCGAAGAGGTGATCACAATTGGCCACCGAGATCTTGTGACCTAACACCTTGCGACTTCTTCCTTTGGGGCCACGTGAAAGAGAAGGTCTACGCCAACAGCCCAGCGTCGATTCAAGACCTCAAAGATGGAATTCGTGAGGCTATCGAGGACATAGGACAGCCACTTTGCGATTTGGTTATGGAAAATTTCATGAAAAGGATATGGTCCTGTACGCGTGGTCGTGGTGGGCATTTGGCTGATGTCATTTTCCATTATTAACGGCATACCTTCCTCTTTATAATGATATAAAGATCCGATCATTTATCTCAAAAAATGGCATCTTTCTTTGAATATCAAAATAACACCTCTTATTGCAAAACCCTTTATTTCTATCATCGATTTCACGTTAGAAAATTTGTCTATTGAAGTTACAAAGTATTGTTTCTTTATTATCCACAAATCTCCTGGGTTGTTTGTTGTTTCAGAAGTTTTAAATTTTACTTTATCAGGATGCCTATTATATTTTGCCCTAATACAAACATCACAATTGTTTATATCTTTCTGTATAAATTCTTTTAGTTTGGGATAATAGGTTTTGTGCTTTAGAATTTCATAATTTTCCTGTATTCCTGGGTGATTTGTTTCCTTTTTATGGACATTGACAATATAAGGGGTTAGTTCATTTTCGAAGTTTTTATTTTTCTGTCTTTACTAAAAAGTTCATTTCTGCTGAACTATGTATGTTATACTCGTGATCATCTAATTCCGTGTAAATTCCGGTAATTCTTCGTTTGATGAACCTTCTAAAAATATCATTAAGTTTATTTTCCTTCAGATCATTTTTTTCCATGAAAATCTTTCCTTTCTTGTAGATAACCTCAAACTCATTTGTTTTCCTTTCTACTAAGTATATTTGGGTATTGTATTTGTTAACGATGGTTCCAATATAGGAATGTGATTATCGAAATTTTCTTCCTGACTGTGAATAGTTCCATTTTCCTCCTCAAATTCAAAACTATTTGATGATATATGATTTATCTCTTGGCTATCAGTATTTAACCTACTAAGGAAATCTGCTATTTTATTGTCTTTTCCTTTAATGTATTCTATATTAATTTTATATTCTCCTAATTTTAGTAGCCATCTTTGCAATCTTGGACTCAGATTTTTGCAATCATTCTTAGATTTTAACCATTTGATTGGTTGATGGTCTGTATATAAATCGAATTCGACACCATAGTTGAGTACATTGCCCATGTTGGTTAAGAGTACAGCTTGCAAAAGATATGGGGTGGTTGTTTTGACTTAAAACTGCCCCTACCGCATAGTTGCTGGCGTCAGTAGTAAGCGAAAAATTTCTTACTAAAATCTGGATATTTCAACACTGGGTGCTCAGTGATAAGTTCTTTAAGTTTTTCAAATGCATTTATATAGCTTAAATTCATCTATTTTCTCTCCCTTTTTCAAAAGTCTAGTTATAGGTAGGGCGATGCGGGCATAATCTCTTATGAATTTTCTATAATAGCCAGTAATGCGAAGGAAGCTTCTTATTTACTTTACAGTCCTAGGTAGCTTCAAATTCTTCATTGTCTCGATTTTTTTCGGATTCGGCTTTATTCCTTGATCAGTAAGAATACTTCCTAAATATTTCGTCTTTTTAGAAAAAAAATGCACTTGTCTACTTGAATTTTAAGGTTGTGTTTCCGAAGCCTATCAAATACTGCGTTAATATGGATTTCACATGTTCTTTTATCGAGGTGCTAAATATTAGAATGTCATCTAAATAGACGACGCATATTTGATTTATTAAACCTTTAAGTACTTCATTTACCATTCTTTGCAATGTTGCTGGAGCATTCTTGAATCTAAATGGGATACGAATGTACTCATAATGTGCTTGCGGGGTCAAAAAAGCAGTCTTTTCTCTGTCTTTTTCGTCTAGTTGTATCTGGTGAAACCCTTTTGCCAAGTCCAGTGTCGTGAAGAACTGGGCTCTGCCTAGTTTGTCGAAAATACCTTCGATATTTGGTATAGAAAACTTATCGTCTGTTGTGACTTCGTTAAGTTTCCTATAATCTACTGCTATTAGCCACTTTTGTATGCCAGAGTTATCCAGTTTTTTTGCGACTATCCACAATGAACTATTATAAGGACTTGGACTTTGTTTTATTATGCCTTGTTTTAACATTTCCGCAATTTGTTTTCCTACCTCTTTCTCCTGAACAAGTGGGAACCTATATGGTCTACAATAAATTGGTCGGTTATTCGTAGTGATTATTTGATGTTTAACTACGGTCACACTGGTTAATGTTTGACCTTCCATAAATAGAATAAATCATTATTATATTTTAATAAGGTACGAAGGTGAGTTTTTTCTTCATTATTAATTTTATCTGTCTGCAATTTATTAACTAGAGTATTGACGTCATCCAAAACAGGTCCTTAAGTATGAACTGCGGTGTTAGGACAGTCATATAGCCTAAATTTCGTTTTATGATCGTATACATCTATCTCATTGCTATAGAAGTCGATCTTTGCTTTGACAGGAATTAGAATATTTGAACCTATTATTGCATCGTAGTTTTTCGATGGAATTCCGGATCATTTTCATGCTTTTCAAGGACCCAATCAGCAAAGACTCGACGTTGTTGATGATCGGCCGGCTTGAGTTCTTGTGTTAACTAAACTTTATAAGCCTTAAGACCGAAATCTTTATGCAAAATACGGTGCAATGACGTTTTTGGAATGCCTAATTCCAAAGAACGACGAAGAATGAACAAACCTGGGTTTTCTTCAACACTTTCGGCTACAGAAGCAATATTCTCGGCTGTTCTTAAGCGACGTACACGGGTTTTATTCTCCACATCACTGACTTGTCCCGACAGCTCAAATTTTTCTGCCAATTTCTGTATTGCGGTCCGACAAGGTGCTTCACGACGACCCAAAAATGTTCGAGTTTTACGAACCGTCTCCGCCACATTTTCACCATTGTTATAGTGAATTTTAATAACTTCAATGCGTTGCTGAATCGGGTATCGTTCCAGTTTTATTAATGGCGTAGTTTCTACTTGTCAAATGTCAAAAAATGACAGCTCCACAAGTGACATCTACCGAAATAGCTGGCTAATTAAAATAACACCTCTTATTGGAAACCCCTTTATGAAAACGGTAATTATAGCTCTTAGAGGTAGACAAGCGATGTTCGGTAAATAAAAAAAAATCATATCGATAACGAATTTAATAATATACCCATTAAGGATTTTTGTAGACTAGAAGGTATAGAAATACATTACGCAAAACCAAATTCACATACTGGTAACGCCGATATAGAGAGGTTGCACGTCACCGTCAATGAACATATTCGTATTATGGAAATCGAAAAGTAATTCCAAGGACTGAATATAATAGACAAAGCTAAAAAGGCAGCTGAATTTTACAACAACACTATGCACTCAATTACAAAAATCAAACCAACTCAATTCATTAATTCAGAAGTATCAAATTTCGATAAAATTAAAGAAAGAATGCAAAATTGCTATCAATAAATTGAATCAAGGTAGAAAAGACGAGGTTCCTTATAACAAAGAAATGATCTTGATAAAAAACTACAAAGCAGTTAGGCATAAACATGAACCAAAGTACAAGTTAGCAAAAAATCAAAATATACAGCCAACGAACGTAAAAAGAAATTATAAATATTTTTCAGATCAAAATGACAATCCTGTTAATCTTGATGATCGCGGTACCAATAGCAACGAGAGAAATTAGCATAGAGAAGATTGAAAATCAAGACAGATTCCCTAAAATTAAGTTAGAAGAGGTAGGCATCATAAGTTCATTTGATAAGATACTACATATAATAGATCTAGAAGAAATCGAAAATACAATTATTAAATCAGAATCAGCAGTAAATATCATATCCCAAAATAACTCAAAAGCTTATACACAAGTATTAAAAAACAGAATAAACGAACTGAGACACATACATATATAAGACCTTAATACCGCATAGACAGAGAAGAGGTTTAATAAACTTAGGTGGCAAAGTAATGAAATGGTTTTATGGAACCATGGACGAAGATGACAGGGAAGAGATAGAAGAACACTTAAGTACAATTGATACAAACAATCATAACATTATCGAAAATATTGTTACGTGCAATAGAAAGAGACAACTGGTGACATCTACTGGCAATGGAGAGTAAACAACTTTAGGTTCGGAGAGTCGATGATGCAATCTTCGGGAAGGTTCAGGAATAGAATGAATTCAATAGTCCAGAAAGTTCTGGATTAGAACACTCCAGAATAATCTGGAGAGTTTCTAGGGTATAAATATAACAGTTGTCACCTCCAAGAAAAAGAGTCTTGTCTTAGACGTTGCAGTGTTAACAAGTGAAAGTAATAAACGTGCGAAAGTGTTGTAATTGGATTGCGATAATTGAAAGTACAGTATTAAGCGATAATTAAAGTTGAGTTTATTAATAGAAAGTTTGTGCATTATATAAGATTAGAGTGAAAAAAGAACTTGCATATTAAAAATTTAATATTGTGTTTTAAATAATGAACCAAAGGCCACGCTCGCAACAATATTAACAAACAAAATAAAAATAAACTTAGATTTCAATGAAAATATTAAGCTATTAAAAGAACACATTCAACAAGAACAGCAAGAAATTTTATCATTAATAAAAGAAGACACTGAGCAAGATAAACAAAGTCCAAGAGAACTTCATTTTATCCAACAATCTAATAGAAGAGTTAAGAGTTCCATCGGCAGAAGACTGAAGCAATTAGTTTTTTGTCATACAGGTACACCAGCTTGAAAGGATTAGACTCATTAAATGTAAATGGTTGGGATGGTAAAATAAAATAAAACTTGAAAAAAATAAAGGAATAAAAATCTGACAATATTGGAATGGTTATTAATTTTATTTGGTATAAAAGAAAAGGTGTACACGACTCGAACGGTTTTACTAGACTTCACAAGTTAAAACAATTAATTACGATTAATAAAATATTTTACATTCAATAATTAAGTATTGTCAGCGATTTGTTGCTTGCTGCGGTGCTCCCTGGTCGATGACCGCGGTTCATGAAATCGTCGCTGCTTCGCTGACGCTGCAGTGACCCAGAATGCAACCTGTAGTATTTGATATGGTTTCGCAACATTCTGCCCGCCTTGAAATGTCTTCATTTCAATCTATAAATGAAAATAATAAAAAATAATTAATTCTACATTTTGGGTTTAATGGCATTTCCTCCAAATAAACCAATGTAGTTAAGGTTTTAAGGCGCCTATACTCGCCTAAATGCTATGAGGTAGGAAAATAAGGAAATGAGAAAGAGGCAAGGAGAGAAGTGAGTGTTGTATTAAACATTTTCATCAAGTGCTGGATATATTTTGGACGTTCGGTTAGTATCGCCTAACTCTCTTAAACTTTCCTGCATTGCTGCTTTATCAGAGGTATTTGATTGTGGATTTGGATCTCTTGGGTGTGTAATCACTGATGTTAGTACTGCATCGCTTTGTTGTACTTGTTGTACTGTTTGTTGTTGGTGTAGTACATGGGTGGTCATGATATTCCAGGATGCTGCTGCGAGCCGCCAATTCCAGCCATACGTAGCGTGAATTTTTTTTGCATTTACTGTAGTTGTTACAAAGAGCTTGAGGAATCGTATTATGGCGTACGTTCCTATGATAATAAGGTAGATACTTCCGATTTCTTGGATGATATTGCTAACCTTATCTTTAAGTGAATTTAGGTCATATGGTGTTAATACATTTACCATGTTTATGTTTTGGTGATCAATCTCGGAACCCAGTAATCTATGAGTCATAATGTTGTTTATAGCTTCACGCTCTGCTGGAAACATAATTTGCCTTCGCAAATCCCCTAATGCTTCTGAAGAATATATTCCTGCTTTCATGAGATTACCAGGGTCTTCATAGGCCCAATCGTTAGAATTTGTAGATGGTTTTAATTCTTTTGGCGTTTTAATCTTTTGTAATGTTGGTGATAGTCCATACCATTCTCCTAAGATATGGTACCCTGGAACAGTCAGTGATGAACATGGTATTTCGTTACCCAGTCTTTGCACTATGTGTGTTCTAGGCGTCATAAATGCTGAATTGTTTGCATAGGTTATTGGCAATTCGTTATAGCATTTGTCGATATTACGCACATAGACTTCTACCGGCTGACATTTAATTATGTATAAGAGCTCTCCACGTGGGATTGCTGTGTGACCTAATTCTTTCATATATAATAAGGCAAATGCATCCGGATTTTGTCCCGCAATACTTAATTGTGTTCGCAATACTTCTGTTTCCAGTTCACATCTCTTTAACATCAGATTTTTATACAGTGTTTCGATTTGGACTTTCCAATGTCTTTCCGTGTATACAAATTTTGAGTTTACGTAGGTCAGTAGATCTAAATTGTTCGCGTCAGCTGATTTTTTGGTAAACCAATACTCTGTTCCTACCTTGGGTACAATAATCAATCTTGGATGTTCAGTTTGGTATCCATGGACACGACAAACTGAAATAGCTTTCCTCACTTCCAATGCAAATACAATGTCTTCTGTTTGCACAGTATACATGATGTTGGTATTAGCGTTGGTGTTATTTTGACCAAGATTACGGATCTTCATTGCTTTTCCTTGCCAGAGCACGTCATGTTTGGTAGTTTCGCAGGACTTATTGGTTATCAATTCCCAGAATGTCATTCCAAATTCGGGATCAATACATTTTCTGTCCAAATAGGAACAAGCAATATTGTTTCTAATGAGAATTTTGCCCTCTTGCAATAGTACTCTGCTTGTATAGTCTGCAATTGTTATTGTTATCGCTTGATTGACTATAACGTTGGTCCATGAGTTCGTACCCACGGAATAGGGTACTCCATAACATGTACCATCGCTAGTAAGTGTCCCAGCTACAATTGCTGAATAGCTACTAGTACTGTTTGCTTTTATTTCCGCAATTGTTCTTTCTCCATTTAACTTGTATGTTCCGTATTTGTGCAGTGAGAGACATTCTTCGTGTGTAATTTCCTTTAAATAAGTGGATAACCCACCAGAAACTAACGATAAGTGGCTAAACATTCCGCAATGGAATATTGTTTGAATAATATTAATCTTGCATTGGAATGTTTTAATTGAAGCAACGTCACTCAGTTGTAGAAGCTGAATGTCCTCGTCTTCATGTTCAGTTCTTATCTCTTCAACCTGACATTCTCCTAAAGTAACAAGGGACATTGACGTTATATTTATGTTGTTATGGCTGCAATCGTATGCAATGATAGCTTGGGACATTCTACCAGCAAGTATGAGCAGGAAGCAACAAAGCGGCATCATGGTTGAAGCTAATAAATGAATGTTCATTATTATTAATATTATTCTATTATTATAAGTATTCTTAGTATTATTAGTTTAAAGTTATTTTTAATCGGATATGAGTCATATTTATTCTAATCTACCTACGTATTTCGTTACAATCTAGAATAACTTATATATTTGTTAATTATCTTCTTTAACTTCACACAAATTGTTATTGTCTTCTATAGGTAAGATGCATATTTTGGTGATTGGTCTTTTTAGAGTGCAATCCTTGCATTTTAAGGTTACAACACGAACCAATCCATCATTCCCAGGATGTAATTCAGTAATTCTTCCCAATAGCCACTTCGTTGGAGGTAATCTTTCATCTTTTACTAATACTAGCATGCCTTCCTGAATATTGGGAGTCTGTTGGAGCCATTTTGGACGCTGTTGTAATCGGCTCAGGTATTCTGTGTTCCATCTACGCCAAAAGTCTTGCTGTATTTTTTGTATCTGATGCCATCTGTTTAATGTGGATACTTTATAGTCTACTAAATTTTCTTCTGGGTGTGATACTAAGATATCGCCGATTAAGAAATGTCCTGGTGTAAGAGCTGCAACGTCTTCTGGATCATCAGTCAAAGGAGTTAAAGGGCGAGAATTAAGGCACGCTTCTATTTGTGTTAGGCAAGTAGCTATCTCTTCATATGTCCACAACATGTTTCCCATGATTCTCTTTAGATGGTGCTTGATTGATTTGACTCCACTTTCCCAAAGGCCTCCAAAATGGGGTGACCCTGGTGGAATAAAGCTCCACTCTATTCCTCTTTCAGCTATTATTGGGTATATATCTTCAGAGAGTCCCCACTGTTTGTTTAGTGCTTCTTTTGTGAGGCGGTTCTTTGCTCCTACAAAATTTGTACCGCAGTCAGAGAAAATTTTTGTACATAGCCCTCTTCTACCGGTAAATCTTCTGAGTGCAGCAAGAAATGCTTCGGTTGTTAAGTCTGACACCGCTTCTAGGTGTACAGCCTTTGTGGCTAAGCAAATAAAGATGCAAACATATCCTTTAGAAATTCTTGATCGCCCTCTACATTTTGATTCTTTCAATGTAAATGGGCCGCAGAAATCAATTCCGGTGTTCAGGAATGGTCGGCTTACAGTAACCCTGTATTTTGGTAAATTACCCATTAATTGTTCTTGGGCTTTTGCTTTAAATTTATAACAGATAATGCATCGATGTATTTCAGATTTAATTAATTGTCTGCCTGAAGGTATCCAATATTTTCTTCGGAGAACGTTAAGCATCAGCTGCACGCCACCATGTAATGTTTTCTTATGTATATCTCGAACAATAAGTTTGGTTAATGGTGCTGCCTTTGGAAGAATTATGGGATGTTTTTGATTATAAGGCAAATTAGAATGTTTTAATCTTCCCCCTACTCTCAATATACCATTTTCATCTAAGTGGGGATGCAAATTTAATATATTTGAAGTTGAAGATAATGATTGAATAGATCTTAATGCTTTTAATTCTGATTTGAAGTGAAATAATTGTGCTTCAATAATCAAGCATTCAAGGGCTTTGTCGAGTTCGTAATTAGTTAGGTAACCTTTGTATCTTAAATGTGGAAATAATTTGCAATTGACTATGAAGCGCTTGCACCAAGCGGTCACATGAAGAAGTCTATTCAGTGTCGAAAATCGTTTTGTGATATCATTTTCCGTAGTATGTACAGTTGTGGATATAATTTTCCTTTGTTCAAGTTCCGTCATATAGTTACTTTGTACATTTTTAGGCCACTGTGATATATTTTTACTTAGCCATTGCGGACCCTTCCACCACAGAGGATGATTGTTAAGTTCGATGGTGCTTATACCTCTACTTGCACAGTCGGCGGGGTTGTCGGATGACTTGATATGTCCCCACTGAGCATCATTCATGTTCTCTAATATCTCAGTTACGCGATTAGCAACAAATGTTTTCCATTTGGAGGGATGGTTTCTCAGCCATGCGAGAACTATTGTCGAATCTGTCCACAAAAATGTATCAACATTTTCCATTTGAAGTGATGATTTAGTTGCTTTTATTAATTTGGTCAATAATACCGCACCAGCTAGCTCTAATCTCGGTAAGCTAATTTGTTTTATAGGAGCTACTCTTGTTTTTGCGGTTAATAATTCGACCTTCACAAATGCATCTTCTGCTACTCGTAAGTAAATAGCTGCTGCATATGCTTGTTCGGATGCATCGCAGAAACCATGGAATTGCCAATTTTGGTTATATTTCTTGTATCAGATCCATCTGGGAATGCGTATATTTTCAATTAACTTTAACTCATTATTAAATGTTATCCATTGGGTTCGAATATTACTTGGTATATCGTCATCCCACTGTGTCCCTGATAACCATAATTGTTGCATTAAAATTTTTGTTTTGACTATAAGAGGTGATAGCCAGCCGAGTGGATCATATAATTTGGAAATTTGTGACAGTAATTGTCTCTTTGTCTGAACATTGTTCTCGTATTCTTTTATTATAAACTGGAAGGCATCGCGACTAGGGTTCCAATATATTCCTAGTGCTTTAATTGTGTCATTGATGTCTAGTTCAGTAGCACCCTTTAATTCTAAGTCGTCTTTCGGTATGTCGGTAAGAATTTCTAAGTTATTACTTGCCCATTTACGCAACCGTAATTTACCCCGGTATAAAATCTGACGTACTTCCCTCTGTAGGTTTACTGCTTCTTCTGCTGAATCTGCACCAGAAAGCAAATCATCTACATAAAAGTCATTGATAATAGTTTCAGACGCCTTTTCAGACATAGACTTTTCATCTGAAGCTAATTGCTGTAACGTTTTAATGGCAAGATAGGGTGCACTTGCTGTACCGTAAGTTACAGTGACTAATTTGTATTCTCTAATTGGTTCTTTAGGATCTGCACGCCACAAGATTTTCTGATAATTTGTGTGTTCTGGAGTAACGAGAATCTGTCTATACATTTTCTCTATATCTGCCGTAAATGCTATCCGATGTTTTCTCCATCTCAGAAGAATGGTGTTTAGGTCTTGTTGAATCTTTGGACCGATTAATAAGGTATCATTCAATGATATTTGATTGGAAGTCTTTGCGGAAGCATCAAATACAACTCTTGTCTTTGTTGTAGTGCTATCCACTTTAAATACAGCGTGGTGTGGCAAGAAATAATATGGAGATTGATCATCATTATCAGGTTCTTCTATACGTCTCATGTGTCCTAGCGCTTCATACTCCTGCATAAATTTTATATACTCAGTTTTTAACTCGGAATTGGCTTGCAATTTCCGTTCCATGCTTAGGAAACGTTTAATTGCCATATTTTTAGAATCTCCTAATCTTGGTATATCAGGAAATGATTTGAAGGGGAGAGCTACTACATATTTTCCATCATTAGTACGTCTATGTGTAGTATCAAAAATGTTCTCACATAGATTTTCCTCAGGTGTTCGAAATTTGCTTGTCTCATAATGTTCGACTTCCCAAAATCTTTTGAGTAAGTCATTTACATTTCTATCACCTTGTACGCTTATCAGAAATGAAGCTTTGACATCTTGCTGAATTGGACCTGACAATATCCATCCTAAAGTGGTTTTCTGTGCCAGAGGTGTTCCTAACGGACCACGTATTTGTTCTATATCAATGAGAGTAGTATATATATCAGCACCTAGAAGCATATCTATTTCACCAGGGTTCAGATATAGCGGGTCAGCTAATTGCAGATTTTGAATGTGATCCCAATTTGATCCTCTTTCTACTTTTTGGGGTGGAAGGAGTCCTGTTATGGTTTTAATTATATATGCTTCTACATTATAGCGCTTTTTGGAATCAAAGTGAGATGCAATATCAAGATTGGTCACGTATTGTGTTGACTTTGTTTTGGTACTACCAATTCCTGTGACTATTGCATTTGTCGGCCTGCGTCTTAGCGATAATAATTGTGCAGCTTTTTCGGTTATAAAGGATGCTTGTGAGCCTTGATCAAGTAAGGCTCGTAATGTAATGCAACCGCGGTTAGTGGAATATACATTTATTAAAGCAGTTGCTAATAATACAACTCTTGTTGCAGACGATTGAGTATACAAGTTACTTATTTCTGGTTGGACATTGGAAATTAATTCACCATTTGTGATTTGGTTTGCTACGTAAGATGACTGTACATTTTGGTAAGAATTTGTAGCAGTTGGCATTGGCATTTTATTGTAAGGAGATGATGTATTGTGGTGTTCGAAATGTAGTAAGGTATTGTGGCGATTATTACATTTTCTGCAGCCAAACTGTTGAAGACAATCCTTGGTGTTATGTTTGGATGAAAAGCAATTAATGCAGCGATGATCCTGCTTAATCAACTCATACCTAGTCTTCGGACTCATTGTAAAAAACTTACTACATTCCTTTATTTTATGATTCCCTTTACAAACAGGGCATGCAGGGATATATGAATTATTTGGTTTGCCTTTAAAATAGTTATTTTGATAGTTCGACCTTTTAGTCGTGCTCTGGGCCACATGAGAATCAACTTTACGGGTATTAATTCCACCTTTTACCCCATGTATTGCTTCTAATGTTCTAAATCGGGTTTCTAGATATTCGGTAAATAATTTAATTGTCGGTAATTCAGTTGCATTATCTCGCGAGCTTAATTTGGCTTCCCAGTGAGTTATTGTTTCTTTAGACAATTTCGCAATTAAAATATGGATTAATAAGGGATCCCAATTTTCTACAGATACCTTTAATCCTTTTAGTGCTTCTAGAACTTCATTTACTTTATCAAGCATTCGCCTTATAAGAACCGAGGTTTCTACTGTATGAGAGGGCAATGAAGTTAGAATTTGTAGTTGAGTATTAACTAAAATTCTATGATTATGGTAACGATTCTTCAGTAATTGCCACGCAGCAAAGTAATTGGCATCAACTAGCTGAAGATGTTTAATCAGTTGTGCAGCTTCACCATTTAAACTAGTTTTTAAATAATGCAGCTTCTGCACATTGCTGATTTGCGTATTTTTATGCACAATTGCTTCAAAAAGATCATGAAAGGATGACCAAGATTCATAACTTCCAGAGAATGGAGGAATTTTAATGTGCGGTAATTTTATTTCATTAGAGTGCTCACAAACCGTAGTATTATTTTGTGATACACTTATATCACTGGTGACAGGTTGAAGATTTTGCAATTGGTCTGTCATTAGACTGCTAATTGTACAATATAAATCTTCCATTTCACTAAACTGATCCTCTTCAAAATATGCGTGCTTTTCAAATGCACTGGTATATCCACTAAGTATTAATCTATGCGATTTATAACAATTTTTCCACAATTCGTCTAAGAGAGTTTGTTTCTTTTTAATAAATTCTACATTTAACCGATCTTTATTAGTTTTTCTGTAGTTTCTACAGAACCGTTCAATCTCAAATTTATTACTTGCTTGCCCTATTAACGCTTCTTCTACGGCTACCTTGGTAGCTTGAGTTTCATTTGTAGTGTTTAGCATAGCGAGTTTTTAATTTAATATATATATATATCTCAACAATGAGCACTAAAATGATATAAGACAACTCTCACTTACCTTGGTATACCAGGAACGGGTCAGTATTGATTTATTGTTGGCTTTTCTCTTACTTTTCTTTCACAATCACAAATAATTATACTGATTTGTTGTTATGTATAATGATATTTTACTGTTTAATTTAATTTGATTTAATTCAAAGCCTTTTTCGATTTAACACTGATCACTGTAAAATCCAAATAGTAAAAAATTCTTTTATTTGTTATCGACAGTATGACTCGTTTGATTATTTCACACGAGATATATATTTTTCGCGATAAACTGCAGACGTAAGTAACTTCTGGAAAACGACAAAAATACGAAAATATTCGTAATATCCGTAAGATCCTTAATATCCGGCTCGAAGGACCAAAATGTAAATGGTTGGGATGGTAAAATAAAATAAAACTTGAAAAAAATAAAGGAATAAAAATCTGACAATATTGGAATGGTTATTAATTTTATTTGGTATAAAAGAAAAGGTGTACACGACTCGAACGGTTTTACTAGACTTCACAAGTTAAAACAATTAATTACGATTAATAAAATATTTTACATTCAATAATTAAGTATTGTCAGCGATTTGTTGCTTGCTGCGGTGCTCCCTGGTCGATGACCGCGGTTCATGAAATCGTCGCTGCTTCGCTGACGCTGCAGTGACCCAGAATGCAACCTGTAGTATTTGATATGGTTTCGCAACAATATACTAAAACCTATTGCAAATCAACATTCCGAACAGATTGATATAGATACTCAATCAGTTTTGTTCTTCAATAATGAAACATACCTAGATGAAAATAAGAGAATATTGAAAGAACTAAATCTTGCCAACAATTGTATTAGAGGATTAATGTATAATAGCTATAGTAATAATTTTTTTTTTTTTATGTATATAATGACTCTTTAATAGAAAAAAACGTTATAAAATGGCTCTTAAGTATAAAAAAGAAAACAACAAAAAGTGGCTCTGAAAGAAACAAAATGAGAAAAGGCTCTAGATAACTAAAAATTAAATGGGACGCAAAAGGCTCAAACAATTATATAAGACTAAGAAACAATATAAGAAGCTAAATAAGGCACATTAAAAAAGATTAAGCTAACAATATAAAGGAAATGTAAGGTAGAATTTTCACAATAATTTTGAAAATAAAGATTTAGAACCAAAGTCGAGATAAAATGCTAAAATTTAAAATGTGCCTATATTTGCAGATAAGTGGCAGTTCCAAGAAGAGCCCACCAAGAAAAGTTTCCAAAATAGATAACAAGAATTTTTGTAAGAGAACCGAATGCGAAATTTAGAATTTTTTGTTAAAAACATATAATTTTCTCCAATGCCACCGATATCATAGCGTCCCGCGAGGGCAGCCTGTAGTATCATAGACCTCTACAAACTGCCCTCATCATCCCTCCAGCTTAGCATCTCTAACAGAGCACTTGTCCTTCCCACAGCACGTGCAACGATTCCTAAGCGGGGAGAGGCCCCGTGGACTAGTGTTGCAAATGCTGTGGCCTGCTATCACCAGCGAAAGACAAGAGCTCCGTCCTGCACCGACGATAGTGGTTGCCATGTGCAGTTGAATGTGTCTGCGTTCGTTGCCAGATATTCAAGACGTAAACGTCTCTTCAATCTGTCAACGAAGTGGCGCTTAAGTGCTTGTGCGTGGTGATGTGGGTCAGTGTTCTGATTCCCATCTCCGGCTCTCATGTAGTACAAGAGAATTGTAGATTTGGCCAGTGTCAACACAAAGCCAATCAAACAATTCACCCGACTACAAACCTTTGGTCCCCATAGAAACGATGTCCTAGTAATGCCGAAATTCGGGTGGATCAACTGACACATATCGCGCACCAGTTCCATTAGACTCTGCAAAGCTGGACAAGTGAAGAACCTGTGAAACAAGGTGCCTTCACCAGAACAAACTGTGCAGATTCTCTGAACCCGCCGGTCGATATGTGACAACTGATTAGGATGCATAAGACTGTGATGCAGCAATTTGAATGCTACATCAGCATCTTTGTAACTAGAAGGATAACTGTAGACTACTCTGCAAGTTATCCCTCCCATCACGCCCATATTCACCCCGAGGTGTGTTCGCCATCTGTTGTATCCTGTATACTCCGGAGGTCTTATTGACATAAGCACGTCGCGGAGCACACGTGTTGTAAGTGTGCTGCAAGGTGTGTGAGGCGGTCTGTCTAGAACGAAAGCATCTTCCAACTTAGTGCCAGGGTCACTGGTCCCAAGTTGGCGAAATCTCTCCCGCGCTGAAGTCGCCAGGTCGTGTAGTTGTGGAGTGTTCGTGTTTATTCGACAGTTTCCAGAGATATCAATAATATCTCCGAGAACTGTCAGTGTATGCGTGTCAGCTTCAAAACCTCGAGCATTACTGAACACTGAATCTATTAATTCAGGATTAAACCTGATTGGAATCGACGCGAATTGCGTGTACCGTAGAGCATTCCACTTAAGGTGAAATGCTGGCCTGATTCTGCCCCAGGTCTGAATCGTTGAGATTAGATCCTGCGGCCAGTCACGAGGATAGGGTGGTCGAACAGAGAGCAGGTAGTAATACTCCCCTATGCCGATCCCTCCCAGTACATTCACCCACAGTTGAGAAATCAAGGTGTCTCTCTGGCAGAACACTCGTTGGAATGCACGCACTTGGAGACACCTTGATTTCACAACCAAGTTAGTGAGACCCAATCCACCTATCTTGACTGGCAGGCAGAGCGTGCTTTCAGCAACCCATCGTCTTCCGCACCAAAAGGCGTCTATCGCTTTTGCTTGAAGAAGACCTACGAAGCCTTCATCAAACGTCTCAGACTTTAGCAGATGAACGATGGACGAGGTAATCAAATAGTTTATTACGACTGACCTTCCCATTAGGGATAGAGGAAACAGTCGACTACGCCATAAGTTAACAGCTCTAGAGAGTTTCTCAAGAGCGATGCGGCTATTATTTGATTTACTCTCGCGTCCGATATACACACCTAAATACTTCAGGCAAGTATTAGTCCATTGGATGTTCAGTGGAGTATCTGTACGATCTCTCCACCTTCCACACCACAAGCCTTGACTCTTGCTAAGGTTGATTTTAGCGCCCGCTATACGTTCGTACTGTTCGAAAACAGCACGAGCGACCGGAAAAGCTTCATCTCTTGTCACGAAAATAGAAAGGTCATCCGCATATGCCAACATAAGAGGCCTCACATTGGTATATGGTAGACGCACTGAATATTGTCCGAGCATTCGACGAAGATTCACCAGTAGCGGCTCCAACGAAAGATCATAAAGCATACCTGACAATGGACAGCCCTGTCTGATACCTCGATGAAACGAGATAGGAGCCAGAACCTGTCCTTGATGCTTAATCAAAATCGCTGAATCTCTATACAGTTTCCCGATGATATCGAGCCACCTGGGCGGGAACCCAAATGCCTCGAGAGCAGTCAGGAGATACTCGTGCGAGACGCTATCAAAAGCCTTTTGCTGGTCAAGAGAAATCATGGCCATTTGTGTACCTGTCTGTTCATGGTAGGCAAACAAATGTTTGGCTACCGCGATGTTGTCGTAGATACTACGACCAGGAACACAATAGGACTGTTCCGGGTGTATTACCGAAGCAATCACTGAGCGGAGTATCGCCCCTAATGCTTTGCAGACGATTTTGTAGTCCACATTGCATAGGGTTACTGGCCTCCAGTTCCCCATCCTCTGCAAATCTCCCTTCTTTGGAATCAATCGCATAACAGACCTCCTCCAACTAGAAGGAAAGTCTGAATGTGTCTCAACCGCCGAATTGAAGACTTCCAAAAGGTCAGGAATTAATAAATCCCTGAAACGTATGAAGAATTCTGGAGTCAAGCCGTCATAACCAGGTGAAGTGTGTCGCCTTAGATCCTTTGTCGCAGCGATCATATCCTCCAATGAGATTACTGTATCCAGGATCTCCTTGCTGTCTTCAGAGAAAATGGGAATATTCTCAAGAAATTCATGAGTGGTCGAGGATGTTGTCGACGTCGATTCAGAGTAGAGACTACTGTAATAGTCTCGAATAAATTCTGATAGCTGTTGTCCGTTGAGGACTTGTCCAGATTCATCAACTATCGATTCGACTTCACAAGAAGCAGTACGTCGTCTAGTTGCCTGAAAGAAGCACTCGGTTGGAGAATCGCCTTCCCTCAGCCAGCGTGATTGGCTGCGCAGCACAAACTCCAAGCTGTGCTTGTAAGTTTGTGTTGCCAAGCGTTCCTTTATTCTGTTAAAATAAAGAATCAACTCCGGCTGAGTTGGGAGAAGAGCTGCCACCCGAGATACTTCGGCCGACAAGCTAGAAGCTTGATACCCACTTCGATTGAAATTCGCTTCGATAAAAGATCGAATTTGGAGCTTTCCAACATCCCACCATTGACTAAGAAGAGGAAAGTCACCTTTCCTCTCTTGCCAATCGTGCCAGAATTCAGTGAATTCATTGATGAACTGCTCGGAATTCAACAAATAGTTGTTGAATATCCAGTATGCAGTTCTTCTTTCAACTAGAGTGCTGGTTGCCACTACAAGAAGGTGATCGCTAACGGAACACACTTCATGAGTGACACCAACGAAATGTTCTAGTATTCCAGGTGAGACGTAAAGTCTATCGATTCTGGAGCCTGCGAGACTTCCATGGATATTTCGCGAGACCCTCGTGTATGATCTAGTCGTAGGGTGCATCCAACGATAGATATCCACGAGTCTGAAAACACGGACAAAATTCCTCAACCGAGTAGCATTGACAGAGTTGAACTCAACTCCGGAATGCCGATCCATTGAGGGATTTAGCGTGCAGTTGAAATCACCTCCGAGGATAGTTTCGCCACTAAAATTCACCAGACAGGATTGAACACTATCAAGAACTTGTCTTGTAATATCCTGGTCATGAGGAAGGTACACGTTTACTACCTTGATGTGTTTGTCTTGAACGACAAAGTCCAAGGAAGAAGCGAAGCCTGGAAAGATATCTGTATATACAGGAGACGATAGTGTAAATTTGTTGGATACAATGATTGCCACTCCTGAGCCTCGGCGAGGCGCAGGTGTGGCAAACATTGCATAGCCAGTGTGTAGATAAGCATAGCGCTCAAGGTGTGTATACGTGTCTTGTGTAAAATTCGTCTCCTGCAGAAGTGTAATGTCTATATCGAACATTTTGGCATGTTCGATAGTACTGTGTAGTCTTGTATGAGCACTTAAACCCCCGGTGTTAAGACAGCCTATCTTACACATTCACAGAGATAAGAAGCTCAAACGATGATGGTACGACGTCTATTGACGAGGAGAATCGACCAAGCGATGCTCCTGTATCAACCCCTCCACCTTCCTATGGAGTCGATCTAACCGAGATATCCCGTTGTAATTCCCCTTCTTCTTGCACTCCTCTTGTAGGAGTAGAAGTTGGGGAAGTATCAATTCCGGCCTCCCCAGCTCCTCCACAAGAATACTCCAGATTTTACCTGAATTCTTCTTGTACAGGAGCCGGGCAAGAATCTTGGAGATCTTCTCCCTAGGAAGGGTTTCCAAACCCTCCGAGACTTCAAATTGGCTACCAATCGACATGGTGCTACCACACGATTCGTAGCCACTGAAGCTGGAGAGACCAGTCTCATCAAAACCGGTCATATCGCAGTCCGAAAGCTGCTCGAGAGACACTTCCGTGTCTCTCACAACAACTTTCGAGCCGCAAGCACCACTATCGTCCTCCTCCGAGTGGGGCCGTTTTGATGCGACTGGCTTTGCTGGCTCTGGAGGAGGCAGCATCGCCCGGTCCACCTTCGTCTTCCTCCTCGTCCTCCTTTTTTTACCTACTTGGCTATTCGACTCCTCGTCGGAAGTAGCCATGCCTTCGCGTGCCGACGTGGCACCGTTTATAGCCGGAATTTTTTTTGCCTCTAAGACAACTTCAGGCACTTTAGCCACTGGCTGCTCCAAGATAGCAGGCTGAGTGCTGGCAGAAAGTTCCTTCTCCGGAGCCACTACTGTAGCAGTGGTTTCCTTCGAAGGAGCCTTCTGTTCAGCCTTCTTTCCGCTTCTCTTGGGGCAGTCAGCAATAAAATGCCCTACCAAATGGCAAGCATGGCATTTCGCTTCGGTGCCCACGTCTATCCAGTATCTCGAGCCGGATATGCTCAAGTAAAAGCCTGATGGAAGCGTGCACCCCTTATTTAAAGTGATGGACGCTTCCCGGCTGGTACCGAAGATACCCCGCCCGAGACCCTCGTCCCCAATTTTGATGGGAATGGCGCGAACCTTTCCATGAACCTTCCCGAATCTCCCAAGGAAATTCGCGAGGTCTTCATGTTGGGCTCGCATAGGGACCCGCGAAAACACGACCTTCGTGGGCTTCTCTTTTAGCGGGAATGGAACGAGGTGTCTACCCTCCACCTCGATGCCCTCAAGCATGAGCTTGGTAGCGCTTTCGAGGGTCGTGGTGTACACCTCGACCATTCCTCCAGCTATAATTCCCATAGAGAACAGCTGCTCACAAGAGATGACGCGGAAAATCGCCTTCAGGTATGCAGACTGAGGACATCCCCTGATGTGCTCAAGCTGCATCCCGTAGCTCTCGTCCTGCCATCTCCCGTCAAAGAAGCCCTGGAGACCCGCACTGGTCTTGGGCCGAGGCTTACCTGCGTCCAATGGGGCTGGACGAGGAGTGATGCCCCTACTCTGAATTTCTATTGTGGTAGCTTGTTTGGAACTGCCACTTACCTGAGCATATGAAATCCCTGACACTAACGCCGGGGATCGTGGTGCTACTGCTGGTGGCTGCTTGTTCAAGGCGTTTGTCTTCGTAGAAAG
The DNA here is from genome assembly GCA_963924295.1 of Dioctria rufipes. Taxonomy (NCBI): domain Eukaryota; kingdom Metazoa; phylum Arthropoda; class Insecta; order Diptera; family Asilidae; genus Dioctria; species Dioctria rufipes. The sequence continues at coordinate 73,941,036 of OZ002742.1, read as the reverse complement.
CGGTGGCCTCATTATTATACCAGTAGGTATGGGCGCTGTGGCTGATGCCAGCTTGATAACTTCCACCAAGCTTGGACGTTGTCCTTGCCCTGAGATAGTCATCAGTGGTTTTTCTGCTGCTGTTGAGGTTGCACCGACTGGTACAGCTACTACTGAAGCTATAGCTACTGCTTCTGTGGCTGCTATGGCTGTGATCTTTGGATCTGATGATCCAACAACTGCTGTTTGTATTGCAGACTTCTCCACTGCAATTTCTTTGGCCTCTTCATTTGGGCCCTTACCGGCCTTTTCTGTGGGCCCCGTGAGATTTCTTTTGGAAGAAGAAGAAGCTTTTGTGCCCTTCTTCTTTCTTCCAGTTAATTTCAGCGGATCTCCTATCCGCCCAGAATCGCTACTGCTCGTACTCATACTGAGTGCGGCAGAGCAGCTTATATTGTTTTTATAATTTGTTTTTTTTTTAATTATTTATTTATTTTATTTTTAATAATATTATTGCCACTTTATATTTTGCTGTTTCAAATTTCTAAATTGATACTAAAAATTTTATGGTTGCCATGTCGTCATGGCAACAACCGAAATTCAAATTAAATTAATTTATTTTTTCTAAATGTCAGAAAATTCTTTCTTTTTACAATTTTTTATAATTTTTTTGCAGTTTATTTTTTTAGATAAGACACAAAAAATTCCTTGAGTAACACACTCACACACTGTTCGTCACTTATTACACCTTTTTATTTATATTATTGCGCGTTTTCGTTAATTTTCACGGACTCAAAATTGACGCGTCCGCACTCTTTAGAATAATAATAATAATAATATAATAGCTATAGTAATAATTTTTTTTTTTTTCTTTATATATAGGCTCTTTATTTGGTGGCTCTTTGGCTCTTTTCAAAATCCTTAAAACTAAGTGGCAAAAGGCTCTACAAAGTGTAAAAAGAAGACGCTAGCTAAACTAAATGGTATAAAGTGTCAATAGGGACAAATAATAACATCTAAAACAATTATAACAACTAATAAACAACAACAATGACACAAAAAGGAAAACAAACAAGACAAAATGCTCAAAAGAGTCTAAAAACGGTCACAAGAATTTTGAAAAAGATCTAAAGTTTAACCAAAAAATTTTGAACCAGTCCCAATTTTGACAATTAGGTAAGTGGCAGTTCCAATGAGTTCCAAATTTCCAAAATAAACTAATAAAAATGTTGCTAAACGAGCGAATTTAAACAAAAAATTTTGCAATTTAGCACCGAAACCGAAACCGAATTAAAAACTTAATAGCCGAACGAACGAAAAATTTACCCGATACCGTTATAGAGTCCCGCGAGGGCGGCCTGTAGTATCATAGACCTCTACAAACTGCCCTCATCATCCCTCCAGCTTAGCATCTCTAACGGAGTGCTTATCCTTCCCACAGCACTTGCAACGGTTCCAAAGCGAGGAGAAACCCCGTGGACTAGTGTTGCAAATGCTGTGGCCTGATATCACCAGCGAAAGACAAGAGCGCCGTCCTGCACTGACGATAGTGGCTGCCATGTGCAGTTGAATGTATCTGCGTTCGTTGCCAGATATTCAAGACGTAAACGTCTCTTCAATCTGTCAACGAAGTGGCGCTTAAGTGCATGTGCGTGGTGTTGTGGGTCAGTGTTCTGATTCCCATCTCCGGCTCTCATGTAGTACAAGTGAATTGTAGATTTGGCCAGTGTCAACACAAAGCTAATCAAACAATTCACCCGACTACAAACCTTTGGTCCCCATAGAAACGATGTCCTAGTAATGCCGAAATTCGGGTGGATCAACTGACACATATCGCGCACCAGTTCCATCAGACTCTGCAAAGCTGGACAAGTGAAGAACCTGTGAAACAAGGTGCCTTCACCAGAACAAACTGTGCAGATTCTCTGAACCCGCCGGTCGATATGTGACAACTGATTAGGATGCATAAGACTGTGATGCAGCAATTTGAATGCTACATCAGCATCTTTGTAACTAGAAGGATAACTGTAGACTACTCTGCAAGTTATCCCTCCCATCACGCCCATATTCACCCCGAGGTGTGTTCGCCATCTGTTGTATCCTGTGAACTCCGGAGGTCTTATTGACATAAGCACGTCACGGAGCACACGTGTTGTAAGTGTGCTGAAAGGTGTGTGAGGCGGTCTGTCCAGAACGAAAGCATCTTCCAACTTAGTGCCAGGGTCACTGGTCCCAAGTTGGCGAAATCTCTCCCGCGCAGAAGCCGCCAGGTCGTGTAGTTGTGGATTGTTCGTGTTTATTCGACAGTTTCCAGAGATATCAATAATATCTCCGAGAACTGTCAGTGTATGCGTGTCAGCTTCAAAACCTCGAGCATTACTGAACACTGAATCTATTAATTCAGGATTAAACCTGATTGGAATCGACGCGAATTGCGTGTACCGCAGAGCATTCCACTTAAGGTGAAATGCTGGCCTGATTCTGCCCCAGGTCTGAATCGTTGAGATTAGATCCTGTGGCCAGTCACGAGGATAGGGTGGTCGAACAGAGAGCAGGTAGTAATACTCCCCTATGCCGATCCCTCCCAGTACATTCACCCACAGTTGAGAAATTAAGGTGTCTCTCTGGCAAAACACTCGTTGGAATGCACGCACTTGGAGACACCTTGATTTCACAACCAAGTTAGTGAGACCTAATCCACCTATCTTGACTGGCAGACAGAGCGTGCTTTCAGCAACCCATCGTCTTCCGCACCAAAAGGCGTCTATCGCTTTTGCTTGAAGAAGACCTACGAAGCCTTCATCAAACGTCTCAGACTTTAGCAGATGAACGATGGACGAGGTAATCAAATAGTTTATCACGACTGACCTTCCCATTAGGGATAGTGGAAACAGTCGACTACGCCATGAGTTTACAGCTCTAGAGAGTTTCTCAAGAGCGATGCGGCTATTATTTGATTTACTCTCGCGTCCGATATACACACCTAAATACTTCAGGCAAGTATTAGTCCATTGGATGTTCAGTGGAGTATCTGTACGATCTCTCCACCTTCCACACCACAAGCCTTGACTCTTGCTAAGGTTGATTTTAGCGCCCGCTATACGTTCGTACTGTTCGAAAACAGCACGAGCGAGCGGAAAAGCTTCATCTCTTGTCACGAAAATAGAAAGGTCATCCGCATATGCCAACATAAGAGGCCTCACATTGGTATATGGTAGATGCACTGAATATTGTCCGAGCATTCGACGAAGATTCACCAGTAGCGGCTCCAACGAAAGATCATAAAGCATACCTGACAATGGACAGCCCTGTCTGATACCTCGATGAAACGAGATAGGAGCCAGAACCTGTCCTTGATGCTTAATCAAAATCGCTGAATCTCTATACAGTTTCCCGATGATATCGAGCCACCTGGGCGGGAACCCAAATGCCTCGAGAGCAGTCAGGAGATACTCGTGCGAGACGCTATCAAAAGCCTTTTGCTGGTCAAGAGAAATCATGGCCATTTGTGTACCTGTCTGTTCATGGTAGGCAAACAAATGTTTGGCTACCGCGATGTTGTCGTAGATACTACGACCAGGAACACAATAGGACTGTTCCGGGTGTATTACCGAAGCAATCACTGAGCGGAGTATCGCCCCTAATGCTTTGCAGACGATTTTATAGTCCACATTGCATAGGGTTACTGGCCTCCAGTTCCCCATCCTCTGCAAATCTCCCTTCTTTGGAATCAATCGCATAACAGACCTCCTCCAACTAGAAGGAAAGTCTGAATGCGTCTCAACCGCCGAATTGAAGACTTCCAAAAGGTCAGGAATTAATAAATCCCTGAAACGTATGAAGAATTCTGGAGTCAAGCCGTCATAACCAGGTGAAGTGTGTCGCCTTAGATCCTTTGTCGCAGCGATCATATCCTCCAATGTGATTACTGTATCCAGGAGCTCCTTGCTGTCTTCAGAGAAAGTGGGAATATTCTCAAGAAATTCATGAGTACAGTATTAAGCGATAATTAAAGTTGAGTTTATTAATAGAAAGTTTGTGCATTATATAAGATTAGAGTGAAAAAAGAACTTGCATATTAAAAATTTAATATTGTGTTTCAAATAATGAACCAAAGGCCACGCTCGCAACAATATTAACAAACAAAATAAAAATAAACTTAGATTTCAATGAAAATATTAAGCTATTAAAAGAACACATTCAACAAGAACAGCAAGAAATTTTATCATTAATAAAAGAAGACACTGAGCAAGATAAACAAAGTCCAAGAGAACTTCATTTTATCCAACAATCTAATAGAAGAGTTAAGAGTTCCATCGGCAGAAGACTGAAGCAATTAGTTTTTTGTCATACAGGTACACCAGCTTGAAAGGATTAGACTCATTAAATATATACTAAAACCTATTGCAAATCAACATTCCGAACAGATTGATATAGATACTCAATCAGTTTTGTTCTTCAATAATGAAACATACCTAGATGAAAATAAGAGAATATTGAAAGAACTAAATCTTGCCAACAATTGTATTAGAGGATTAATGTATAATAGCTATAGTAATAATAATAATAATAATAATTTATTCATTATGGTTATGTACACAAGATTTACAATCTTATATCGTACTAAAAGGAAGGTATAACTATAAAAGTGATGATACACAAATCCAAGAGAAATAGAAATAGATTCAATAATTGACTGAAAGCAAGTAACAAAAAGTAAAAGTAAAAGAGATTCAATGTTATAATAACGAAATAATGATATAAAATGGATTTAGATCCGTTTAATACTAATTTTACATTGGGAAGTATTTTTAGCTGAACTAAACTTATACTAATAGTTGAGAGAAGAACAAGAAATAGAAATGACAGATTAATATGTAGTGATGCAATATATTCTTTCTTACTTACTTTCTATATCATGACAGATCCAATATTCTCTTTGAAAGCACCGACAGAGCCCCTGAGCTGAATACGAGCAGGAAGTGAATTCCATAGCCGCGCAGTCTGAACAAGGTATGAACCTTCCATCACTGTTTTGTGAAAACGCGGAATAATTAGGTTTAAGTTTCGTTGTGAGGCTGCAAACACCAAACTTTCTTTGAGGTAATCAGGTTTGCCCTTGTAAATCAACCCATGCATAAATACGACCGCTTTACGTTTTAAGTAAGTATCGATAGAACAACCCAACAGCCTAAATTTAAAGGGTGAAACGTGATCATATCTGCGAAGATTAAAGATGAACCTGATGCAACTGTTAAAAGCCACTTCAACCCTGCGCTTACAGTTGCTGTCCAAATTCATGTATACCAGACTACCATAAGTAAAACGAGGTACTATTAGCGCCCTGACCAATTTCAATTTTATATCAAGCGAGAGACCGCGAGCAAAAAGCCATAGCCTCCGAAGACCAGTATAAATTTTGCTTAGCATCAGCTTGACATTTTCACAACATTTCATGTCATCGGTTATCACCACTCCAAGATTACTGACTTTGCTTAGAATAGGTAGTATAGCACCATTAAGATATATTGGCGGAATATCTGATTTACACAAGGGACCACTGTAAAACGAAATACACTGGGACTTGGATGAGTTCAGTAATAATCCATTGGTTGCAGACCATTCATAAATTCTACGTAGATCACTCAATGCAATCCTCCAGAAGTCCTATAGGCCAACTCAAATACAACTGTACGTCATCCGCATACAAATGCACTTTAACATCCCTTACCACTTCAGGAAGGTCATTAATAAATAAACTAAAGAACAATGGGCCCAAAACTGACCCTTGCGGTACACTCTTTGATAGCTTTAACGCATCAGATAATCTACTGCCGATTTTAACAACTTGGGATCTATCAGAAAGGAAACTTCCTACTACAGTGGTTTCAGACTCGCTGAAATTAAAAGCAGTAGAAAGTTTTCGAAGAAATGTTACGTGATTAACACAATCAAAAGCTTTAGAAAAATCCAACAGAAGAAGAACACTAAAGAGATTTTTATCTAATGCAGCTCTTAAATCAGTAGTTATCTTCAGCAAGGCTGTTTCACAGCTATGGTAAGGCCTAAAACCAGATTGACATTTAGTTAAAAGCGTATTGTCATTTAAAAACCTCTCGAGTTGTTTGTACATAAGCTTTTCCAAGATCTTGCCCAGAAAACAGATGAGACTAATTGGTTGGTAATCAGAGAGTGCTTCTGGCTGTCGTTTTTTTGCTACCGGGAGAACTGTAGCTACTCTCCAGCTGTAAGGGTAGTAGGAATATGTAATGCAGGAATTAATAATATAAAGGATATAGGGATGAATAAGAGAGAGTAGAAGTTTGATAAATTTAGGAGGTAAGTTATCTGGACCGATCGCATCAGACTTAATAGAATAGACAGCTTTGAGCATTTCTTCCAGATTTACATTACGAAAACTAAACTCACTTGAGCGCTGATCATTGAATGAAACAATGGCTGTTCTAGTATCGGGGTCAATATACTGTCGAGTAGGCAGATTAACATTACCAGAGGATATGAAATATTGATTAAGATCATCTGGGTTAACACTACACTCATTAACATCCTTACCACTAACACCAAATCGACGCAAATTCTTCCATATAAATTTAGGTTGAAGGGCAGGGTTACGCTTAGAGCCATAGTATAAACGCTTTGACTGTCTGATAGCTGAGGTAACTTTGTTACGAGCAATTTTACATAAATTTCTCAAACGATCAGTGTTGAACCATTTGTATCGCCGGTATAAGTACTCACGCTCAGCAATAAGAACACTTATTTCTCTAGTGAACCAAGAACAACCGCCATAGCGTTTACGTCTGCTAATCACAGATACATATTTATCATGGAGATAGCTGGCTAAAGAAGTGAAAATTTCCACTTGTTCATCCACAGATGGGCAAATAAATATATCAATCCAGGGTTGAATAGGGCATTCTTCAAACAAACTGTGTACATTAATATTGTGATAGTCACGGTATGTAAAACTATTGCAGGTACGGGTAAAGCGCAAGGCAATATCATAACATAAATAAAGTATGTCATGATCGAACAGATTGGGCGGACTAATTTGGTTGTGAAACAGCACTTTACTAGTATCAGCTGACATTAGAACATGTAGCTGTGATGGATTGGAGGCGTGAAAATATGTAGGTAATGAGTTTATTACGTTTAAGTGAATCGACTGAATACAATTGAGAAATTGGAAAGATACCAGATCACTGCGGAGGATATTCACATTGAAATCACCACCTACTATTACATTATCGTAACGGTGCGTGGCTGACAACAATGCATGCTCAAACTCACTTATGTTGCTTTCACTGAAATTATTTGGTGGACAATATGCAGCTGCCAAAACACACTTCTCTACCCTGGTATTTAACTCAACACAAATGAACTCTACACCGCCACTGACAGAAACGTTAATTAATTTTGACTCAAAACACTCTTTAATGTATATCGCCACACCTCCGCCAATACGATTTATTCTATCATTGCGAAATAACCTAAAGCCAGGAATCGATACCATAGCGGATGGAATACTATCATTCAACCAAGTTTCAGATACAAAGATTACATGCATATCTCTATTCAGCAACCAATTACTAATTTCCGAAATTTTATTTCGGATGCTATTCGCATTAATAGAAATTGTCCAACGTAAAGCCATGCAGCTGAGACAACTTAACTTTGCTCGTCCCAAAAGCTGACAGAAAGGCACGCTGCTCAGCATGCCCAGATAAACGTACCAATATCAAGCTGTTTTGATCTTTTGAAGCTGATTTAGGCTTTAATCGAAAAGAGTCCATATGAGGCGTTAAACTGTGGTTAATTACTGAAGCAACATTCTTGATTATGTCATTGCTTTTTTCACCAGCGTGATAGGGTACCCCTCGGATGATGACATCACTCAAACGATGCATTCTGTGAATCTCCTCAATGTGATTATGGGCGACTCTGCTGGTTTCAAGCAAATTTTCAAGAGAAGCTTCACATCGTAAAATCCTATCATTGACGCTGCCCACCACACTATCAATCTTGGCCATAATTTTCTCCTCCAACTGCTGCAGAAGACCGTTTATTTTGCCGACTATAACAGATTCCATCCGTGCTATGAGATCGTTTGCAGATGCCAGATCAGTACATTCCCCGGGCAATGCTGTATTAGTGATGATGATGTCTGATGTAGAATCCGACCGCAAACCCTTTCTCTCAGTTTTTGTGCTCTTCGATTGTTGTTTATTAGCACCAGACATTACAACGGGATATTGGAATGATTCGTAAGAGCAATAATTCCTACAACTCTTAGTAACAGAATACTTGATTATACGCTGTTGAACAGATTCACTATGTTATGAACTTTCTCAACAAAAAAAAAAATTATTATTTTTTCTTTCTTTTTCTTCTTTTTAACAAAATTATTTAAGATAGAAACACCCGATCAGCGTTAAAAATCAACTGAGCACACAATTGGATTAAAACCTGGACCCAAAACTATAGATTTTAACACAAACTGCGGAGCTGATTGACCGTGCGTCTAGTCACTAGCCATGCATCCAACACTAATCTGTAATAAGATCAACAATAAAGAAAGCTTAAATCAAGAACTGGAAAATGGCATTGTAATAACAAAAAACGCTATTGATGTCGAATTAAGTAATCATTGTAATAATATGACATATAATTTTAAAGGAAATTATATAATTAAATTTAGTAAGTGTAAAGTCAATATAAATAATGCTATATTTGAGAACAACCCGAAACAATTTAAACATGCAATAGTAATACCTAGCTATGAAAGCATCAAAGAATTGAATCTTACATTGTCCAATAGAGAAATACAGTTAAAACTATTAGAAAATATCAAAGTAATCGAAGAACTGAAATACCAAAAGAAGCAACACACAATTATGTTTTCCTCTACCATACCAATTATTCTTATTATCATTATAATAATATATACATTGTAAAACGTTACCGTAGAGTAAAGAAGGCTAAAATCCAAGTCAAGCTAGAACATGTTTCGACTCAGGAGAGTCTCAAGCCTAACGGAGAGGAGGTCAAGTCATATTCGACACCATCCTCTAAAAATGTGCACTCAACACCTACATTTTAACATAACATTCATTCTCCCATAAGAATATTTTCCCATGAGAAAAGTCATATTGAAAACAAAATTATCAAACTACGTCTGGGCGTAATATTTCAACTGAACTTTTTTGCTTTGCTCTATGGCAACTTTAAAGTAAGACGATTTTATCAAAGTTAGTAAGAATTAATTAAAATAAAATAAAGTATTATCTTAAACAAGTGAATCTTTTGAAAAGCTTTATCGATTTTTCTAATTAAATACCATTTAAAATATTTGTCGGGCGTATACAGGTTTGATTCGTTTTGAATGAATCTGGGTTTTTAAATTTTTTTCAATAAAAAGCTTTTTTATATTTTTCTCAATTTTTTTCAATTTTTCATTTCTTTTTTTTTTTTTTTGTTCAATTTTTTCATTTGTTGACTTGAAACTTGTTACCAAAAATATAACGGGTTGTGTGACGAAATAACAAATTAAAAACATTTTCTAGATTTTACTATATACCGGAGAATCTAAATAAATTCTTTCTTGAACAAATACATATAAATAACTAAGAAAAAAGCTGATGGGACAAACCAATATTCAGGCGACGATATGAATTGTTTACAAAAACAACGTGTGAATTATATTAACGAAAATATATTTGTATGTGTTCCATAAAAAAATGTAGAATAATACCAAATTTATTGATTGTTATCTTCCTTATGTTCGAGAAAGCTTAACATTTCGAGAATTTTAGGTATAATATTTGTTTTCTGGTGCCAAATACCAAAATTCATTGAATATTCCATTGATTTGGGAAAATTAAACTGATTTTCCCTTTCTATAAGAGAACATTACCTTTATTTTTAGGGAAAAAACATGTCTTAATTTTAGGGAATCGTCCTACGGTTTTTTACAGTGTATACATGAATAATGATTTTTAATTATGCTGCAACTTTATTGGAAAGGCATCTTGCTGTAGGCAATCCATGTTTATATACACGACTATGCGGTATTCTGCTGTCAGAAATGCAGTGTCCTTACAAACACAGTTAGAAATTTTGTATCAACTGAAACCATTTCAGTTTTATTATAAAATTTTAAATACATTACATATTTCAGCTCTTCCATTATTATTATTATTTAGTAAAATCGTACTATAACCAGAAATAAATATAATAATATAATTTTATACATTTCCCAATTTATTAAAATGAAACAAAGAATCAAATTACTTCACCCTAAAAAAACATATTTAATTCCTTGTACCAAAGGAAAATAAAAACAAAGAAAAATAGTAATGCGCAAACATTATTCATTTTCACAAATACATACATATACAAACAAACGAATATATACTCTCCAACATAAAAGATTTTTCAATAGTTTAAGATCTAAAGGAGAAATATCTCTAAGGAGCCTAAGGAAACGATTCTATGTAGGTACATGGCCAAACCAAGGCCGGATGCATATGAGGGTCATATAAATCTTGACAGCGAGAAATTTGTTATGACTCCCGGAAGAATAATATTCGTGAATTGAAGCAAATTCTTAAGTGCACTTAGAAAATCTCTACTGGAAAAGCGGCCGACTTGAATGGTGCCTCAAAAGGCAACCTATAATCCACCCCTCTCCTGAAATCCCCACACTTCTAACTACATAGTCTCTTCTCTCTACTTGTAAGTACTTTGTAAACAGGATACGTCATCGGGGTAATGTTGATATAATGATAAGATGAGAAAAGGGCAGAAAAACGAGACATGCCAATGCCACACGAGCATTTTTCTACAACACCAGTTACTTTTCTCGGCATGAGAGCATTATACAAGATCACGTCGTCTTACTGTCTACGGGAAACTTAAATCAACTGGAAAATGTACTGGAAAAACCTTCTGGATGAGATTTAATATATGAATAGATGAGTGTAGGCTAGAAATGTGGGGGAGGCAGATTTTTTTTTTTTTTTTTTTAATATAAAATGTTCCAAGATATAGGAAAATTTTTCGGCTTTAAGAATACATTTGGAGTATTTTTCTTGGAGTTGGCTAGAACAAACAATAAGCGGTTTTACACGTACATACCGACTTCGCAGGAAACTAACAATGGGTTACTAAATAACAACAATTCGATTTACTTCATGTAGTAGTATTGAATAAGTTTTAATTTTGAAATCAAGCAGCAAATTCTGTATTGTTCGTTCAAATGATTTTAGAGAGTTTATAAAGAATAAATTCTGAAGCATAGTGATGTATTGGTCGCAAAAAATTCTGTCATTTAGAAGGAGTTAGTCGGATGATTCAAGAAATCTGCGTCGTCTTTCCTCTAATATTACTCAAGCACTAAACTTTTATTAGCTAATTTGTTGACGTCACTATCAGGCAGACAGTCTTGAATTGCTTTTCAGTTCAATTGTTTCCTTCGTTGTGAGAGTAGAAAAAATGCATGACTGGAAAAGTCCGGTACTCTTTTGGGTCTGTGTGTAATGATTCAATGAAGTAAAACACTACACTGCCGAAAGCTGATGGTACCCATTCACATACTTGCAGGCTGTGGACTGGTAGATCTGGACTGCAAATGAGAACTGATATAGGCCACACCACACATTATTCAGTTTAACCGACGACAGTCCAAACGTATAGGCCATGTTTGTTAGGCCGTAGCCTGCAGGGAAGCTGCAATTTTGCCACACACCTTCAGTACGCCTGACAGTCCAACTTCGTATTCCAAATGGCAGTTGCAAGGAAAAAGAATTTGTGCCTTTGTATATTATATTGTGTTTATTAAACCAAAAACCAACCAAAAATTAAAAAGGGACTTTGGGTGAAAAATTTGATTCTGGAATGCGAGAAATATTCGCATATGAGGCTCCCGAAAAGATTAAAAGGCAGTAACATGGATGATTTGAAGAATTATACTCATGGATGACCGGTGCTTTCAAATTTGACTGAAATTGGTTAAACCTTAAGATTAAAAACAAGTAAAAGAGCAAGAATTGGTCGAAATAAGACCAGTTATAAGTACAGGGTATTACCGAATGCCCATATGTAATTTCATATGGGCAGTCATCCATCTGTGCAAGTTTAGTTTTTGAAGTCGTTCTTGGCATATATTTCCAGAACGGTACATTGGACAGTAAAAATTATTATAACAAATTTCATAGAATTTCAAACTCTGAAAAAGTTATCAGTACTACAAAGACGTCTACGATTGACCATGTTCATAGTATAGGTAAAAACCATAAATTTTTATATGACTGCACCAAAAAGAGGATGCCCATTTTCGAAACTATATTTGCTATTTTTATGAAAATCTGTCTACGTTGACGCGCTATGATCCAGTGTCCAAATATAAACTGAAAAACGAAATTTTCACATGGCAACCCCACGAAAGGAAGGAGATACCCTATTTGTTCCATTTTCGAAATCAAATTTACTTTTTCCTTTAAAAGTCCGTATACAAAATTTCAGCTCTCTATGTATACGCGTTCTGGAGTTAACATGCGCATAGATGTACAGACGGACATGCAAAAATCAAAAATTTTCAATCCAATTTTTACTAGAAAAATTATCTCTATGCGTTACAAACGGAATGACAAATTTAGAATACCCTATAGATTTCAACCAGGGTATAAAAGGAATATCAACTTAAGATGTGCTATTAGTGCAGAAGAGAGACTTATCGCAACCTTGAAATTTCTAGCCACTGGACGTAACTTTCAAGATTTGAAATTCTTGACGATTATATTGCCGCAAGCTTTGGAAACATGCTTTGAAAAAGGATTACTGGATTTAGATTTGATTTGGCATGACGCTTTTTTATTATGATAAATATGTATAAAGCTGGTAATAAGATCCTCCTTTTTGGCCATTTTTTAAATTTTTGTATGTTGGATTACCGCTTAAATATTTACGGAAACAAATGATCCAGGCGACCTGCCGCGGATGACGATACTGCAACATACACTGTCAGTTACTTTTCGGTTTCGTTGGACTACAGCAAAATCCTCGACAATACTTCCCAAGTTATGAAACAGAAACCTATATGTGTACGTTGGGAGTCCGTTCTCTAAACTGTTCAATATTGACACTTATGGAAAAGTACGAAACACTGACTTTATATATGCTATAGAGCGGAAACTAGTTTTAATAGAAAAGGTATAAAAATGTTATTTCGGCTCGTAAGATAAGAAAGCAAGCTTAAGATAATCAAAACACGAGGAGCTATTCAAATAAAATTTTTGTCAGTTTTACATACGAATACTGCAAATATTTTAGAATGTTAGGACTCCATTGGAGCTTTCATGTAGTAGTGAGGGAGTCTGTTTCATTGCTTGTAAAGTTTCCTCAATGGTTTTGACTGCAGACCTGGATATGCAGGTAACCTGTAAGAGTATGGTGGAATTCAGCCGGTAGGCCTCTGGCGGATTGTAAGTGAATGGGTAAAATCAACCGATTTAAAATCATTAAATTGATGCGACCTATGAAAAAAAGGCAAAAACTAATTGCCTTAGAATTTACACAGTTTATGGAAATTTTATACATATTGTCACTTGTGTTTTTTCTTTATTCTTATAAGTTGTGACATAATTGCTGTGTTCTTTTGTATCCGCAGAGCAGGGCAGAACAAAAGATACACAAATGAATGCCTCATACATTTTCGTAGAAGATTTATAAATGAAGTGAACAGTACAAATAGTTCGCTTCAATTAACAGAACAATTTGTTCTCTCCGGAATATGGGAGTTCTAGAACAAGGTATACAAAAGAAAACAGCAAATCTGAACAGTTTTGCTGCTATTTTGCTATGTTAGTTATGTGAATAATGGAGAACATACCATAATAGTTGCCACATTATTATTGTATTTATTGCTTTTTATTTTACTATTATTGCACCAAATTCACTCGAATGACCAAGTTTTCTTCATTAGTAATTTCTACCGAATGACCCGTATCCATCGTCAAAATGATCTATTTCGCCTATCTACATGACTACATCTACTACAAATGAAAAAATAATAATATGTACTTAATTGGGTGTGACGTGGAATCTTACAAATAAAAATGCTGAGATGAAAGTAGCCGTGTACTAAAATCTGAGACAAAAAAATCAGGGAAAATTAGTAACACTTTTCTTTGATTTTTAAAACATATAAGCAAATATAAACGATATTTGGGGTGTTCTGCATAGAACTAAATATCGTATCAATCAAATTATTTTAATCTCCATGCTATATAATCTAGCTCCTGGAGATGAACCGAAAGCACATAATTTTAAATTGCTTTCACAAATTAAACTCTTATTCACACTGTAAAAGATTTGTAAACTTAAATAGTTTTATCTCCATAATAAATACATTAAAAATGTATAAACAGCGGAAAAATTACAAAACTTTGTGGAATAGTTCGAATGGTGGATAATTTCCTCTTCACATAGGTTTTTCTTAAGCTGCAACAAATTTAAGTAGTAAAATCCCATTACTGCTATTATACAAACGTGCTTGGTGGTGGGGGGGGGTATTTTATCGCCCAGTTTGAATTATATGTTCATAGCCAAATCCCGGAAAATGTCATAAAATTTTTTTTGGTATCCTTGAAAGAAACCCTTTCAAACGATAGCAGACTCGAAACCAAAATTCTTTTTTTTTATTGTGGATGGGGGGGGGGGGGGGGGAGGTTATCGTTTTATAAGAGCTGCATATCTTCCAAGGAATCCGTGTCTATAAAATATTTTATATTGATTCATGTGGAAAAGTGACCTGACAAGCAATTTATTTTATATATGCTATAGAGCCTAAACAGAAAAATAGTCTTCCGATAATGTTAAGCTTGTGTCCTCACTTTCCCAAAGGCTGCACTTACTATATACCTTACTTATACTTATCAAAATAATAAAAAATAGTTTTGGGTAAAAAGTAACCTTACCATTTTACGCTCCAAAGCTCTCATCTCATCATTCTTGTTTGGGGAATCGTAGTCATTTGGTTAGGATAACATTTTTTACATAATTTTGTTAAGATATATATAAAAATTTGATTATGGTTGGGAAGATAAGAAAGTAAGCTTAAGATTATCAGAACACAAATATTTCTATACGAATAATAGTTTAGGACTCAGGAGGAATTTGAATCAAACTTTTGTCAATTTTTCATAAGAAAATTGCAACTATTTTAGAATGTTAGGACTAAGTTAGTGCTCTTATGTATTAGTGGGTGAGTCTGTTTCATGGTTTTGGAAGTATTTCTCGAAGGTTTTGTTTCTGGTCTTGTGATCTGTGTATGTGAAATCAAAAACGACATCCAAGGTTTCAATCTGTAAAGGATTTTAGAGATGAGAAGTTTCCTAATCATGGTTGCGCGCTCATCGGTCATCGGTTGTTCTATTGTCTTGTGCTCTGTTCTGTGCTTGTTTCGGGTTGAAAAGATTGATGAATGGGTACTGAAATTTGCAATTTTCTCATTGCAAATTATCTAAGAAGGAACGAAGAAACGGAAGAGGATTTTTTTAGCGAATTTCTATGGTTTACTGGTTTTCTATCTATTTTGTCTGGTTTAGTTTGTC